>VYZV01015297.1:50537-104724 GCA_013401275.1 Pandion haliaetus | reverse complement strand
GTGGGAGGGACCCCACGGTGGAGCAGGGGATGAGTGAGGAATCTTCCCCCTGAGGAAAGGAGCGGCAGAGACAAGGTGTGGAGAGCTAACCCTAACCCCCATCCCCTGTTCCCCTGTGCCGCCGGGGCGAGGAGGGAGAAAGCACCGGGAATGGAGCTGAGCCGGGAAGGCGGGATTGGTGGGGGGAGGTGTTCTGAGGTTTGGTTTCCCTTCCCAATACCCTTGTGTTTTGTTTTTGATTTGATTGGTAGTAAATTAAATGGATTTTGTTCCCCAAGTTGAGCCTGTCTTTTGCCCGTGACCATAAGTGGGGAGTGATCCCTCCCAGTCCTTGTCTCGACCCACGAGCCTGCCTTTGGATTTTCTCCTGATCCCAACGTGGCCAGGCATGGGGGTGGGGGGTGAGTGAGCATCTTCGTGGTGCTTTGTTACCGACTGAGCTGAAACCACGACAGCAGGTAAAGTTTTTTTCTCTCTGCTTTATCTTATTTGCAGTTGGATTCCTTTGCTACATGCTGCTCCTGAATCTTCCTAGATAACTATTCATACTCAAGACATGGGAGAGGAGGCAAGTGCCTGACTGATATACCGGAAGAATGACATTTTGGCTATGAAAATGAGAAATGTGTAATGTGATTAGACTGATCTCTCTCCAACCAGAAAAAAAAGCATTTATAAATCAAAGTTACTATATAATTTGGTTACAGGTATTCAATGGACAAATGATCCTCTTTCTCAGTTATATATTTCCATTTAAATTTAAAAAACTATTGATTCTACAGGATGAGGAGGCTATCTCTCTGTGCTTCATTATTCCAAGAGACATATGATAAATTATGCTTTTCTATGGACTTTCATGTAGTCTCCTTCAGAGAAGACTCCTTTCTTTTCCTCGAGTGCTCAGCTGTTAATCCATTCTTTTACTGGAAGAGATACTATGGCAGAAGATGAAAAAAGTGCCTGTGAGCATGTTAATCATGGAGTGATTGATGCTGCCATTACCAGGAAAGCTTAGACAATATGCTCAGCAGTTTTTACTGCTATTTACAACACAGTGCCAGTCATGCAAACCGAGGACTGATCAGTGCACAGACTTCACATTAATTCAATATGAGCCTCCTGAACCTAATGGTAAGTCTGATAAGTCATCTATTTTCATTTCCCCTCCCTCTTTCAGCACATGGTTGAAGTCCAAAAACATCTGAAATTCATGAGACTTTCATGGTCTGACTACCAAAGCCAACTTGTTGCTCTGGCTCCCTGCGCACACCCCTTCTCATACCGGGGTCAGCCCCTACAAAACCCACCTAACAAAACAGAAGAAAAGACAGTGGACAAAATAGCAAATTAAAAAAAAAAATTATCACCTCTAATTTATAATTTCTTCTGTGAAATACAGTTTCACAGAATACTCCTGCACCATGCATCGTCAACATGACTTCATGTATTTTTATTGGAAAAGATGTGAATTCTGGAATGTGGGTACACTATTAATCCAAACAATATTGTGATGTAACTCTGAAAAGGCAAACTTCTAAAAACTTCTGTAAATGCATTTGTCTTCATAAATTGTTTGAAAGTAAATATATTTATTGCAGCTGTGCCATTAATGTAAGCAGAGAGAAAAGGCAATCTACAAAGCCTGTGACCAACTCCATATGATTGGTAAAACAGAAGAAAATTACTTGTATATAGTATACTTTCTTAAAGATGTGCTTTCATTTCTATGTATCTTTCTTACTGTCAGCTGAAAAGAAAAAAATCACACCTGAATATTCAGAAACAACCCAATTTAAGAAATTGTCCTTCTAATAAAATAACCTTCACTTGTAAATCCAGGAATGCATCATTTCTTTCCTTTATGCTAATTTATTCAATAATTAGAAGGATCGGTATTAGCTTGTCAGCACTTTAATTCCTCTAAATGATTTAACTGATTTTACTAAGCACTGCTGCGTTTTATAAAAGTATAACAAAACTATTTAACAGCAATGTAGATCGTATTTAAGTATACCTGTGCTGTAGATGTTCCCTTCCATCTTGTTATGGGTTTGTGTGGCACGGTTTTCTTGGGTAGTGGGGGAGGGGGCTGCAGAGGTGGCTCCTGTGAGAAGGTGCTGGAAGCTCCCCCCGGCTCCAAAGAGTCGGACCTGCCTCTGGCCCAGGCCGATCCCATCAGTGACGGTGGCAGCACCTCTGGGAGAACAGATTTAAGAAGGGGAACCCGGCAGTGGGTGGGTGGATTGGAATGTAAGAGGAACCCCTCTGCAGATACTGAGGTCAGTGAAGAAGGAGGGGGAGGAGGGGCACCTGAGGAGGCTGATGGCCCTGCAGCCCGTTGGGAGACAGCAGGCTGTCCCCCTGCAGCCCAGGGAGATCCATGGTGGAGCGGAGGCTCCCGAAGATGGCCGTGACTCCATGGGAAAGCCCGCGCTGGAGCAGTGTGTGACTGGAGAGCAGCCCGCGGAAAGGACCCGCGCCAGGGAAGTTTGTGAGGAACTGCAGCCCGCGAAAAGGACCCACGTTGGAGAGGTTGGTGAAGGACTGTCTCCTGTGGGACGGACCCCACGGTGGAGCAGGGGACGAGTGAGGAATCTTCCCCCTGAGGAAAGGAGCGGCAGAGACAAGGTGTGGAGAGCTAACCCTAACCCCCATCCCCTGTTTCACCTGTGCCGCCGGGGCGAGGAGAGAGAAAGCACTGGGAATGGAGCTGAGCCGGGAAGGCAGGAGGGGTGGGGGGAGGTGTTCTGAAGTTTGGTTTCCCTTCCTAATACCCTTGTGTTTTGTTTTTTATTTGATTGGTAGTAAATTAAATGGATTTTGTTTCTTGCCCAAGTTGAGCCTGTGTTTTGCCCGTGACCATAAGTGGGGAGTGATCCCCCCCAGTCCTTGTCTCGACCCACGAGCCTGCCTTTGGATTGTCTCCTCATCCCACCGTGGCCAGGCATGGGGGTGGGTGGGTGAGTGAGTGGCTTCGTGGTGCTTTGTTACCGGCTGGGCTGAAACCGAAACCACGACACATCTTCATTATGGGTTTTATAAATATCAGTGTAATTGCTCTGAAGTAATAATGATAGCAATGACCAGAGTTTTACCTGTAAAATTTGTTTCCAATATTGAACATGTAATTTTCTAATAAGCTGAAGACAAACCTCCTTGTCCTCTAGCCTATCTTTCCCAGGTTAGTCCAACTATTTTGTTGTGGAATACTTTTAAAACTAAACCAGTCAAGCTGTTTTGTGAACAGCCATCTTGTGTGGTCATTTAAATGACCACAAGTGAGTATTGTTTTGGCCTGAAAATGCTTTAACTTTTCAGAAGTGTTGCGAGATGCTCACCTACCACAAACAAATGCTAAGAGTTACTTGACATACTGCCCAGCTAAAGGTTTCCTGGAATTTCAAACTCATGAGGCGTTTTTCACTTGCAGTCTCAACCCTGCCAAGTGAACCTGCAGATCATTACACATTTGCCCGGTGTCCATATTTTAGTGGTGTCTGAAGTGGGTCATGGTCATGTCAAGCATTCAGAGACCACATAGGATGAAAAGCACTGAACAAACAAAACCAAAATTTATTTCCCTTTCACTTTATCATAGACAATGAGTCAACAATATAGCAATGAACTGCAATGAAAGAGCAGTGAGACAGTCTTGTATATGAGATATTAGAAACTAAAACAGAAAAAGAATCAAGTAAGTTCTCAACAACACACTCTTAATTCAGGTGCTTAATTTGGGTGACCAGAAGGACAGTATTTAAGCCATAACACAGCCCCCACATGCTATGAAGTTTAAATGTTCCCTTTCAGACCACATCCCCATATTTAGCAGGTGTCAAGGTTTCTTGCTATCACTCTTCCAGCAGATCCCAATGAGTTTCCCTTTGTTCCCTTTGTAAGAGCCATACAACCAATACACACTGCTGATGCCACTAATCTCTTCTAAGTAGAAGCTTGCAAACCCTTCTGCCTACTGTGTGGTTACATGTGAGCAGACTTGATCCTGTCTAGTGGTATGTTCCCTTGCAGTAATGCAGGACAGCCTTTCAAATTGGAAGTATTTACCCAAGAATTTGGGGGGGGGGAAAGCCAAAGCAAAGCTTTCACATGCATCCACGGCTCCCAGTGTAAATCGCCCCCAATTTTAGGGCCTCATAGGTGGCTTCTCTCTCTGTCTGGGTGACAGCCTTCCTAACACAGCCTGGTCTTCACTTTGAACTCTGATCCAGGGGTTCCCCACCCTGTTCCTGGCACCAGAAGGTAATGCTGTCATTAGTCTTCCATTACATCACCAAAGAAATTCCTTTCACAGTTTCCAGTAGTACCTGAGTTGCAGGCCAGATACATTTACTACCCCTAAAACTTCACCTTTCCCATCTAACAGGAGAAGTTAATTCCTCAGTTCACTGGGTCACAGTGCAGAGAGAATGGGAAAAATGTCTCCCAAACATATTTAGCAAAAGTAATCCCCAAATTCTCCACCAGTTAATAGGAAGCTTTCTCGGGGGGAGAACTTGTTTGATTTTGCACTATAGATTATGATGTCCTCCATAGAAATTCTAAAGGAAAAAAGTTTAAAAGGGGGTGCTAAAATAAAGACACTATACACTGCTGTCTCTTCTTTTGTGTATTTACTACTACGCACTATCCATTAAGTCAGAAACACTACTCGTCCTATCTTTCGCAACAGAAGGCCATACAAATCCCTTTATCAGACAAAATATGATTCTTCTTTGGCTTTCCAGTTCTCACTACTCCTTGCAATAAATCCCACAACATACTGCAACATTGAAAAACCCTTCCACAATTCTCTTTTTCATGCATGAGGTATAAAATCACAGGAAAAGAAGCCAAAGACACGCCTGCATGTTAGGGCCTCCTCATCTGTATGCAGTAGCCCAGATTCCCACCAGTTTGTACCTAAACATCAGTCCTACTACATAGTTATCACAGTCAGATAGCCAAGGTGATTTATCTTAATCACGAATGCAAAAAAAGTACTATGTTTCATGGGTAAAATAGCACATTTTGACCCATTTCCTTTGTAATAGCTGGAACTATAAATATATATATTTTTTCAGCTGTTCTTTCATTTCAGCAAGTTACATATTGCTGCTAGAGGCACCAGCACTTGAAAAAAGGTTCTTTGGATACAGTCTCCTAGGAAAGCAGAATTTTTACAACAGCAATTACTTGTTTGCTGTGAATCAGGAAATGCCCATAAACGGTTCATAATTTTTTTGAAATTGAGGGTTGCAATTTATACGTATGATATACACCTCTTCTAGATCTCAAGTTTTCACTGACGAGAGGACTGAACAAATCCATAGGATTCCTTTGCTTATTCTACCATGCCCCCACAAATAATGGCCTTATCAAAATGTGAGGTCAGTGGAAAAATCTCCTTGTCCTCTCTCTATACTGACCTCCTTCCTGAGGCAAAGGGACATTGAATCACACCTCATGAAAATGTACTTCCAACTATTAACTCAACCAATGTCCTCAGAACCCAAAGGATTATAATGAAAAACCCCAAAGGAATAAAAAAAATTAAGAGGCCTCTCTATCGCCTACCAAAATTGAGAACAATAATGACGGAAAGTAAGGAAAAAAAAACCCTTAAGTTCTCCTGCAATTACAGGTTTGAATAACATTCTCCAGTTTCACAGGAGCTATAGATAAATGCAGTTGAATACTGTATGTGGCCAAAATATGCATACAAACGCTCAAGGTAAGTTTTAAAGAAAGAGATCATAGCTTGGCTGTTAGCAA
Organism: Pandion haliaetus; assembly: GCA_013401275.1. Taxonomy (NCBI): domain Eukaryota; kingdom Metazoa; phylum Chordata; class Aves; order Accipitriformes; family Pandionidae; genus Pandion; species Pandion haliaetus. The sequence goes on along the minus strand of VYZV01015297.1, from coordinate 98,952 downwards.
GGGGCTTCAAACCCTCTGCCTCCTTCAAGAGCATGGCTCCCAGCAGGCAGGAAAACTTCCCCAAGTCAAGACAGTTTGGTTGAATTGACCAGAGAGCTGCTGTGTCCTCACACAAGCTTACTAACGATGGAAAAGGCAACCGATGCTTCTTGCCTCTCACCGCCATGACCTTCTTCCATCCGCTTCCCTTCTTAAGTGCTAAAATTGTCCAGTTTGAGCCAAAGCAAAGGGACGAAGATTTCAGTCATTTTATTCTTATGGAGCATAAGCAATGCTGCTTCATTTTAACTAGAAAGGCTGTGGTTGCTACCTGGATTTTGGAATAGGTCTTGGTTACAGCAGCGCATCGCTCACACCTTTATTTTACCTTTATAAAACCAGCTCAACTGGGAACAAAGGCAATTTTTCTGGATCCAGTCTATAAGTTGTCCCCTTTGCCATTGCCTATTGTTGAGCAGTCATTGTGCTTTTTACCTGTAATCTTACAGAAAAGCATTTGCACAGAATTTTTCATCCTTAAACAGTAGTTCAGCCGTTTAAATCCTTGGTAAAAGAAATTAGTGTTCCAGACTCCCAGAGGCCACCATGATTCACATGCCAAGTATGTCTGCCTTTTTCACTAGTATTTCCTAAGAATAGTTACTATCTGCCAATTTACACACAAATCCATCACTGGGGGTGGGGGGGGTTCATACAGCAACAATATATTTCTCCACTGCCTTTAATTTAGATGTATAATAGAATTTTTGCAGATAAACACAAGTTAGCAAAATACTGGCCATACTGCAAGGAGTTTCATTTTCCTTAGGGGAAAGTAGATGCCAAATTGTGATAGAACCCCAGGAGGCCACAAAGACTAAATTATAAGTCCCCTGATATTCTATGGTAAGTCTACTAAATTTTTTTCCCTGCCAGGGGGATTACAGCTGAATTGCTGCATGTGCAAAATCCAAAGTCCTTTGCTGTTACAAAATTATTTTCTATTTGGGTCCAAGCTTTATGGTAGTTGGCTTCACACTCACGGAAAGCCATAAATTATTTACAGATCTTTGAGTATAAGTCTGTTATGAATACATTAACTGTTCTCTTACCTTCAGAACTCATTAGCAACAGGAGCAAGTCTTCTGATGCTATTTTCCACTGTATATCCACTGCATATGCTGAACCTGCTGTGCCACTCAAAAGTGTTGTATTTCCAACATTAGCCTTATTTTAAAGAGTGAACTGAAAAAACAAATTGAATATAGGAGGGGGAAAAAAAATCTTTAAAAGAAATACCTAAACCAAGTTGAACCAGTAGGTAGATCATCTAACAGGTCTTTATGAACTCTGCCTAGATATGGGGATTTATTGTCAAAACACTGCAGACTTGGTTTTTAGCCTGACTTTTAAGGAAACTAAGGCTTACGTGATCACATTGATATATACATTTGCCAATCTTTCCTTAAGAACCTTTGAACCTGTTGGCCAGTTCTAAGCAAATTTGACAGCTGGGGACAGGGAAGATAGAGGTCTCGGAGACCAAAGTCCTGACAAGTTTTGTGAAAATTAGGAGCTAGGTACAGAAGATCGATGCATTTTGCCCATCCTGGGAGGCAGCAGCCCGCTGGCTGTCCCTGCACACCTAACTCAAATCAGCCACAGCCTGGCCTGACATTTGCCCACCAGGCTGGGAACCCAGATGAAGCACAGGATGCCGCAGGAGCTCAGAGGGATTGGGGGATGGAGGACACAAATCCACAGAAACCCAGGTTCTCCTACTGAGTTTTTAATAATTCTTTTCACAGACAACACCAGCAAGAAAAAAACTTAATGTTTTAATTTGGAATGCAAATGTGTTTATATTTATGAAATAGTCTATACTGCCGTGCTGGTTATAAGAAATAGGCAGAGTCTGGTCATATGGGGCTAAATGATACAATTAGAGTGACTGCACTGAATTCAGTGGAAATATGGCAGTCTGGTGCTACAGCTTTCCTGTAGTCCTTCTGTTTTGTTATTAAAAAGGCAGCTGCTGGTCTTCCCTAGGAAAAAAAAAAAAAAAAAAAATCACAGTCCTCAGCCCTACAGAAATGGCAGTGGGGAGATGAGGGGCAGGCACCCTTCCTCCCCAACCCCTGGGTGCCACCTGCCAGCATCTGGGGACTTCTGTGGGGCTGACAAACATCCTCTGTGTGCTGCCAAAACTCTCCCTATTTGCTGCGCATCTCATCAGGTGATTATTCTTGGGGAAGCTCAGAAAAATGGTTCCTACAAAGGGCAGGTTGGCCTCTGGGGAGGTCAATGGGAAATCCCAGGGAAACCAAGCAGCACAGGTGGGGAGCGAGACCGAGAGGGGATGGGAGGGTCCCTTCCCTGCACACCCCAACCACAGGACCCCATGGCGGGAAAGGTCCATGAGCAAGCAGGACACCCTCCCTTCCTGGGCTCAGGGGTATCCCACACAAATCCCTCCTCAGGGAGGGAGGGCATCACTGTGTTAAATTGGAGCAATTCAGATGAGGACTATATGGGTATTTTGAATTGCTGTACTTTGGCTCTGCCTTTATGTTTTACCAAGGATTGCACAGATAGGCAAGCTTTTAGCTATATTTGTAAAGAAGTAAATTATACATATATTTATTCATCTGTTCTCCCCAAAAGTAAAACTAGTCTTATGTACTGAGAAAGCAGACTGCAGTGATTTGCTTTTCGCTAGTTAAGCAGTCTGGAGCAATCCAGGAAAGAGAAATCAAGGAAAATGGAACATTATTTCAGTCTCCAATCAGTATGCTTAGTTACAAGACTCTTGCCAAACACAAATGTGATACCTCTGCTAAAATTAGGATATTAGTTCTAATTACTGGGCACACAAAAATCTCAAAATTCTGGAGCTGAACTGATAATGTTGCTATGGAAATAAGCTTAAATACTACAGACCAGCTAACAAACTTATGCATGCTTCTATCTTTACAAGCTATCTCTGCTCCCAAAAGTTTCTGGTTTTTTTCTCCCTCAAATGGGGCTAAATATCTCTAGTGTTAACAGTAATTAAATTCAGACATTCCAAGTCCGAGGCTATTCTAAGAACAGCTTGACAGAGGCTAATGCAAGGGAAACACTAAGAGCGGTGCTTCAGTGTAACCATTCCAAACAATTAAAAACACATTTTTATCAATATACTACTGCAAACATACCAGGCAATGCTAATTTTCCCTAAGTATATACTGCTGATTGCATGCTCTTCCCACACTATTTCTCTGCCTCACACAGGAGGAAAATTTATAAGAAGCAGAGTCATACAGCAGGGGCTTTTCCTGCCCCCCCCAGACTGGTTACTGATTACTTCTTATGAATACATACATGTGCATATGAATATATGCATATATATTAATATATGCACAGAAGAAAAAAGCCATTCACAAGGAGACTCTCATGTTTTGCTTTCCCATGGTGGGAAGCCCCAATGCACGAGGAATGGCGCTGAGGATGGGCAGGTCGTAGGGCAGAGGACAGGCAGCAGGGCTCACGCTCCAGCGTGACCATGACTCCACATGCTGGATACTGCAGGGTAAGGGCTCCAGAGGCAATAAGTTGGCTTTGCTGGGAATGGGGGGAAAAGAGGATGGGCAGGAGGCCCTGGTCCAGTCCAGGAACCGTATGACTGCAGGGGCTGAGACAGAGCTGACCCTACGGGTCTTGCATGCACCAACACAGAGCACCCTACTCCCTGTCACATCCTGAAGGGACTTCCATTCACCGTATATGTATATTCATCCTGTTTCAAGTACGTCAGTGTGTCAGCCGAGCTGGGACAATAACACATGATGAAGGTGACCTACTGGCTACCAGCCCACAGGTAGCAAAATGCAGATAGCCAAAGTGAACTCCACAAACACCCAGCTGCTGAAAATATTTCATTTCCAGCATTCAGAGGCAGTCTGAAAATTTTTCACGAACAGAAAAAAGATTCAACTTTATCAGATCATTTATACACCATAAATAATTCAAGCAGTCTTAATAAACAGCTGAAACCAGAAAACCCAAAAGGAGCACATTTTACAAGGTTCCTTGTTGGTGGACTGCAATATACTTACAATAAACTTGCTTACATCTAATCTGACAAATGTCACTCTTATGACTTCAATTTAATTACTCCTAATTTATACCAGTCTGAAAGCAAAATAATTTGTTTAATTTCCCAAAGGATAAAAATACTGTTCAGTTCAGGAACATTCATTTTTTAATGGATTCTTCATCCATGTTCTTTTCCAAATATTTTCTTAAATCTATTTGAAACCACACATACTTGCCAAATTGCACACAGTAATAATTCAGAGATAATTGATCTCAGAACAACTTTACCAAAAAAAAAAAAAAAAAAAAAAGTGAAGCAAAAATGCCTCTGAACTTCTAACACTCTGAAACTGCATTCTAGACTGTAGAAAACATTTTCAAATTGGTTCAGAGTTGAGGAACCATGTCTGCTAGTTAGTACATATTTTTTCTTGATGAAACTGCAGAAGGTACATCAGTCCTTAGATTCACAGAACTTAAAGCCCAGAGGAATGAACCAATTATCTGGTCTGACCTCTGTATATCATGAGTTATTAAATTTCACTCATTAGTCCCTTTATCGAGCTACAGAAGTGGTGACGCACTTCCAGTTGGAATTTCCATGGTATCAGCTTTCAACTATTAGTCCTTGAGATTCCTTTCTTTGCTAGTCCTTCACTGCCACTATCCCTTTATGGCCAAATTTATATTGACATCAAACCACCTCTCAGGCTTTCTTTGAGGTGTTCAATGCCCATCATTGTATTTTCTTCCCTTATTTCCATAGTTCCTTCCTGCACCTTCTTCAGTTTTTGATAGTTGTTTGTTTTTTTTTTAAACAAGGATCTAAATTCTTCAAAGAAAGGCAAAAAGCATGTATTTTTGCTACCCTGTGGTTTATACACCCAGCGGCTGCAATCAACTTTTGGCTATAGCCTCACTAGATGCTTCAGCTTTACACCAAATATTTGGAGGAAGCAAAAGTAGCATCACACAGAAGCTGTTTCTGCAGCCAGGTGGATTGCTTCAGGCTAACTGGCCTCATTAAAAGTAAGCAATGCCTCTTCCTCTAGCTAGGGCTTCCTAGAGGAAACTCAGTGTTCATCTGATGCAGAAGGTAAGTTCCACTGGAGCTGGTACTGAGTATCCCATGCAGGCATGGGATCTGTATGATATGAAACAGCCTGTGAAAACAGGTCTGCAGAGTTTAACTTCCTACCATTTTTAGCAGTGCAATTGTTGGCATCAGTGCAAAAAGCAGGTGCTGCTTAAAGAGTTCAACAGTGTTAGCAACCACCTGCCCCACAGTGCTTCCCTGTAGCAAACTCCCTCATTTGGCCCAGAAAGGCAGCATATACACCATGCGAAGGGAAGAAACAAAGCCGATGTGACCTGCGTTACCCTAGCCGCTGCTCCTGCAGCAAGTCCTCAGGTGGCACACAGCTCCCTGCAGCTTGCTGCCTAACGATAAATGGTTGAGAGAAAGATGGCTGGTGAACCGGCAGGCACACCAAATGTCAGAAGAGGCAGAAGGCAGGTTTAAAACACACCAAGTGTGATGCAGAGATCTTGAGGTTAACTGTTCTGGAATCTCCTGAGGGACTTAGAAGCTTATTACTTGTTAGCTTATTCCTTATTAGTGCAGTGCCCCGCTAATGCAGCTCTACTACCTGCAGGACTTGTTGTGGGGAGGACACACCGGCACATCCGCGACGGCAGCTAACGAACAGCCCAGCCCTCTCATAGGTCTCACAGGAAACAAATGCCCCAGGTAGGTAAGCGGCAGGAAAACCTGCCCCTGAAGGAAGCAAATACCACCCGACCTCTGGGCCGGCTAGGGAAAGTCTGCATTGAGCTCTCCAAATGTCTCCACCCGCATGGCTGTAAGAAAAAGAGGAGCCAGACACTTTTGTCAGCAGTTAGTGGTACACTGAGCCCAACAGTAAGTCCTCCGTGCCAGCTTCTGAGATGTATGTAAAGTAATCTTTATAGTCTGCAGAATAATCATGGAATGCACACATCGGCTCTTGGCCCAGGTGTGGGACGCGCACACCAGCTCCAGCGACAGGGCAGAGGTGACGAAGCTGCGTCTGGTCAGGAAGAGACTTGCTGGCCATGCTCCAACCACATAGGCACCCATCCCACCCCGCAGTGCGGTCCTCAGGCTTTTGCAGACTAAACTCTTCTGGCACAGGTAAGGGCAGCCTCAACCCACACACCAATTAATTTTGAGTAACCTCCCCCAGCAAAGCAGCATATGCCATGCCTTGCCAGCAATAACTCATTCTGGTTTGGGCCCTGCCACTACACATCTCCTTCGGTTTTGTTTCTGGTAATGTTGCCAGCCCTCCACTGCCCACACAGACCTCCCCTCGGCCTCTGTTCCCACAAAAGCAGCAGCCGCCCAGGGTCTGCTCTCATGCCGGCAGTCCTTGCAGCAGCTCCACCTGCTCCCTCCTCCTTAAAAACAACCGGGAATGCTCAGCTCCTCACCGTGCTACTCAATAAGCAATGGCACCACTCCACATCCATCCCAAGGGTGGTCCCTGGGGACAGCACAGCTTCTTGCACAGTGCCTACTCGCATGAGCAGCACCTCTGCTTCCCTGGGCACTCTTTTTCTCCAACCTAATTGTGCTTTCCCAGGAAAAAAGAGCACTGGAGTGAGGCAATTGCAAAGTAACAGAATGAATACAGGGTGGGATGGGAATGGGGAGAGTAAAACTGTGTCTTTAACCTTATTCTTGACATGTATTTGGCTTTGAGTGCTCCGCTATGCAACTTTAATAGAGTTTCCCTGCAGTGGGTTTACATGCAGCGTCATCAGGCTCGGGGGGGGACAGAGCATGCCTGCTTGAAGACTTTTCTACAGAAAGCGTCTGGGGCTCTGACATCTCTACTGAGATATCGGGGCTGCAGCTTTCAAAGGCTCCTCTGAACTCCCCGTATTTACTTTGAGGACATTGATCCCCTCCAGCCAAAAGGGTGCAGAAGGGCTCGTGCTGCTACAAGAAGGTCTGCTTGCCATGACCTTGTGTTCCCTGAAACTCTTGAAAAGCTTCCCAAGACAGCTCAGAGGAGTGCACTGGATCAGGTGGCTAATTATAAAACTGACTGACTTTGCATGCATACCTGATTCATATGGAGATTGATAGCAGGGCTCATGGGGTTTGTGCTGTGTACAAACATCAGCTGGTTTTCAAATGATCATTAATATAATTTCCCCAAAATCTGCAGCACACTGAACCCCCTGCTGTACAAGCACGATCAGTCTGTCAGGTTTAAAGTTTCATATGATCCCCCCTTCCCAAGGAAGCGCTTCAAAAGTTACTTTAAATACAAACATTTCCTTTTCCACTTTCTTCTCTCTCAAACATATTAAGTGGATCTGTAAAACTTCTAAGAGCAGGTTGTCATCTTTGCACATAAGCCATGTTCGGGATATCTCACCCAGAAAGGCAGAGGTTTCACTAAGTTGTGGACCTCTAAATCCAGCAAACTGTGTAAAGAAAACCATTTTGCAATCTTATCTGTGGTTGTTGCCTCCTGTATCCTTTATAATAGACATTTATAATACATGGGAACGTATAATATATTAACCTAGATAGTAGTCAGTCAGACAAAAAAGAACCAGCACAGTGTAAATCCACAGCAGATTTTAGCTTCTGCCTTTTCCAGAGAATAATAGCTGGCTGACTGGCTCTGCAAGTGATGGATTATGCATGCACACACACAAAACACACAGGCACCTGTGTAAAATGAGTGGTCTGATTCTCTAAGAAAATGTGGGCATCACTGCAGGCTAATTTTTCCCTCTATCTGCTTGCTAAAGGCAGTACTAAGCAGAGTATTTGGTATTGGAAACTATTATATTCTGAATGACTGATGGGAATGCATTTGAATCTTACTACAACCTCTACACATCCTCAAATCCAAGGCCAATTTCACTCAAGTGCAGCTAGTCCATTCCCCTGCAAAGATGCTTCCCAGATGAATTTGCAGGGCCTTTAAAACGAGCATCATCTGATGATTCCATGGTTGTCGCCCAGTTCAGACTCATTACAGCACCTCCATTTCTGCCCAGTCAAACACCAGATAGTGTTTGCAAATGTTATTAATGGTACTACAAGACCCTATATGAAGAAGAGCCAAATATAATATGCCATAATTCATCCAAGCCCGACAAATAGTTCCAGCTAACTGTAGCAAAACTTACATGTCATCTAAGTGCAAAGTACTTTTTAAAATTTCTTTTCATATTAAGGCACACAGCCTGGTGGTTGAAAAGTAGCAATTGGTGATAGGACCCTTACCAGTTTAAGCAGCTGGGTGACTGATAAGCGAGGGGCCAGCTAAGGACTTGCTTGAGGAGCCTGCAATAGCAGCACAGAGCACTGCTGCTCTGAGGTGGAGGGACTGCCATGGAAAGGGAAGGGACAGAGCTAAGATGGAGATGGAAGCATGCCCTTCCTGGCCAGGGCTCGCAGCCCCTGGAGACAGAGCAGTTAGAGCAGGGAGAATGGGCATTTGATCAATTTTGACTAATGGTGATACAGAATCTGATGGTTCTGGGATGAAATTAAGGTTTCCCCACAGCCACGCAGAAACCTAGGATGGACGTACAGGCACCTGCACCCTGCAGCATGTGTGCGGCCGCTCCAGAGAGCCGAGACGGCAACAGCCTTTTGGAAACTGAGGCCACGTGAGACCAGCTGTGAGCGTTCGAGGTGCCCTGAATGCCAAAGCAGTAGAGGACACGTCTGGGCAAATCAAGACACGTGGAGTACTAGATGAAATCTAGTACTCAGATCTCTTTGCTTCTTTATAATGTATAGAGAGGACCTCAAAGAGTAGGCTGCCACATTCTCTTCAAATTCAGTCCTTGTCTGCCTTATTTACTTGAAAGACCCTCTTGATGAGTGGGGAACAAGGAGGTCTATGGCAACCATAACAGTGACTTCTGCTTGAGGAAAAGAAATAGCTTTGATCAAATGGGTTGAAACTTTTTTTCCACAATGTTAACATCTATTTTGCATGGATACCATATAAATAGCTGGAAGAAAAAATATGCTCATTAAGGATCAAAACTTTGCAGGCTTTCAATTAAGGGAAGAAAAAAACCCTAGCTATTCACATCTAAGTCATCTGAGAGATTCCAAAGAGGGGAAAAAAGACAGGACATTTCCAATATTTTTTGGATAGAGAAATTGAGCAGAAAAAAACCCAAAAATCTTTCAAGTGATCCTGAACAATCACGATGAGGCAAAAGCAAGTAAGATTGTTATCTTTCAGTTCCCCTAGTGACCACCTTGCTGTACAAGCCAGCTTTTACAGGAGCATGATGAGGATGCGGAGCCTCCAGCTCTTCCCAGGGTCGTCCCACACAGGGTAAGCAACACAGCCCCTCTTCACGCACATCCTTAGGTACCTCCTCCCACTCTCCTCCATCCCTTCCCTGCTCTCTCGTGCAACAGGAGAGGAAACACTTGACCAAGAGGTCCGACTTGCACTGATGCCTGAGGTAGTCCCTCCGGCGGAGCAGGTGCTGTGTCAGGGCCCTTCAGATCAAAGCACAGCTCCTGCATGAGGCCAACGCCGCTGTAACACGCTCAGCTGAGCCAAGTGGCACATCCAGGCCGGCACTTGCTACTGCTTCCCGTCCAACAGCAGCCAGCACCCTCATTCCAGGAAAGAAAAAGCATTTTCTTTTCCTCATAGCTGTAAGTCAAGGAGAAGTCACCTGCTGTACTCAAGTAAGGCTAGAAGGATTGCTATGTATAGCAGTTTAGCAATAGTAAGTTACTATGCACCTTACAGTTTCTATTTTGCTGCTAGAGTTGCCTATGTAGAGATCAGAAATGCAAATAAAGGAAGAAATGAAGTAGAAATCTATAAAATGTCATAGCAAGTCTTGTCAATACCAGGTCACTAACTGCATCACTAGATCACTGCTTCATTCCAGCTCACAACCTTCAATTATTCAAATGATTGAGTGCTAAGTTGCTAGAAGATGACTGATGCCCAAAGCATGTTTTATTGTCTTTACAAATTTTTTCATGAAGCTGCTCCGATACAGCACATGGATGCCAGCATTGCAAGGGTAGACATGTGCCCCCATTCCTCCTCTCTGTCTTGCAGGTCCCCTGAGACCCTCAGGGCAGGGGCACTGGACTCTGCGCTTTGCACAGACCTTTCCTTCAGGACCCCAGATACCACCGTGGCACATTAGCAAAACAACCGCTGTCACCCCTTCGATTACTCAGGACAAGACCTTTTACCCTTCCAGGATCCAAATTACCAACTGTCAAGTGGGCATAATGACACCCAGCTCTACATTAAGAAAAAGCACTGTAGAAATGTTAATCAATTCTAATCAATACCGGGTGCTGTGTCTGAAACGAACCGCTGGCAGCAAAATAGCAGCAGCAGAGCTGAGGTTCTCCAGCAAATAGTGAGGGTACAACAGGATAACCACTAGCCCCAAAATATCCCTCACATTTAAAAGCAGGTCAGCAGGACCAATGCTGAGGATCTCTGGCATCAGGGGGAACCAACGTGAACCAGCTGGTGAAGAGAAAGGGTTTGGGCTTCCAATGCTATCCACACAATCATTTTCATTAAACTGGATCCTGTGCCAAGTTTTCCAACCTGTACTCACAAGACCGCTCACAAGCACCATGTCAGGACAGGTCTGCGTGTGCTGTCCCTGTACTGCCAGGACACACGCAGCGTGTTCCCAGGACAGCATCTCCTTGTGCTCATCACACCACCCAAACCATGGAAAAACAGAAAATACATGGTACCTAGGTACCATGGTACATTTGAACCCTTGAAAAACACTAATGGTTGTTTCATTTCAAAGAGGGGAAGAAAAAGGTTGGAAAGAAAGGTTCATTATTCAGTGGAAGAAATGGGACATGTCCTAAAACTGAATTACAGAAATGCATAGCCAGTAAGATACGTATTTAAAAAATAAGCTATTGCTAGCAGAGCAAGTCCAAGAATTATTCAGGGAAGGAACACACAGCAACCAGACACTCATGATACACTCCATGCAGTACACCGATGAACAATAAACCTGTCTTAACCAATACAACAAATTGGATGTGGCTCCCTGCATCTTTCATGGACCACCAGCTGCTAACTGCATGTTTCCATATTCATCTATCATTATCGTATACTTATTAGAATTGTCGCAAGCTTTGTGAGGCCACCCCTCACAGTGGTCCTAGTCTGTCTTCTACGTAAAAATCAATGGCAAAACTGGAGTCCCAAGGGACTTAGTCTTTGTTATTTTTAATTCTGAGGGCAGAGCTTTTTTTTTTCCATAGGTTAAGCAGCAAATGAATATGACCCTAAAATGTTCAGAAAGGAACAGTAATATCTGTAGTATTTGGGAAAATAAAATATTTTTAATAGCACCAAAATATTGCTTTATTTTGCCTTTTATTTTGGGTATAATAATTACCTTATTTTAAAACCCCTGAAATTATAAACAAAATCATATTCTTTTATTTTGAAAATGCAGGGGTGCCCTGTTCCAGTTTCAAAACATTTTTGACTGTTCTATAAAATGAAAAATTCATCTAAACTTAACAGTTTTGAGTTTGATCCATCAGCGTTTTCCAAGAAAAAAAAATAATCTTGGTCAGCTCTTGTAAAGATGTGCTTTTAAAGACTCCCAGCTGGGCTGGCAAGAGGCATGAAATATTAAATGCTTTAAAAGGAAATAAGCCTAACTACTTTTCTGTGCATTCATATAAAAAGACCCTCAATTTTTTGCATTTCTTACCTCAGTAAACAGAGATACATAGACTGACAGATGGGAATTACTTACAAGTTAACACTGAAATTCCACTTTGTCACTATGTAACACAGTAGGATACTCTAAAATTACAACTCTTTAACAAGACAGTATTAGCTGTGAATTGTTATTAATTCTGAATTCCTGGTGGTTTGCCACTTTAAGCTAGGTACTAGATGAGATCAGACGAGGGTTGGTTTGGGGTTTGGGTTTTGGGTTTGTTTGGTTTTTTTTTTTTCACTCTTTGCTTATTCCTGTGCATTTCTGAAAGCAATTCTCTAGATCTCTGAGAGGTCCCAGGTAAAATACTGTAGGAATTGAACACACAAAATATTACAGTAAACAACAGAGACACAGCATCATGTCTTCTGAAAAACAGCACTCTTACTTAATTGTGCAACCCAAACATGAATGAATGCAAATCAATTTTCTTCTATAAGATATAATTTCATCCACTCCAGTGACCCAAACCACAGAAATTATCATCAATAATTCACCCTGACACCCAGACATCCATTACAGGATCCCACCCTGACGCTTCTCCCAAGCAAGGAATTCAGTTCTCCTGAATCAATTAATCTGCATTTACTTATGTGCTTCCCCATCTATAACGGCACTGATTTAGTAAATCCCTTTGGAAATTAAATCTTGATATTAGACCCAGAACTTCAGCATGTGAGCTGACAGAATTCATCAGTGACATATGGATATTCCCCAGCTATGGGAAACAGGAATTTATTCAGCTCAGGTTTCTTGCTGGAAGTGTTTCCCTAGCACACAGGCTGCTTAGCTCTGCTGAAGTATGTGGTGTGCACAGTACATCTCAATAATAAAACATACTCCTACAAACCAAAGTGTTTCAGTTCCTGGCTCTGGCTGGGAGCTACACACCTCAGTGGGGCTGCTCCACCGTCTTCTGAAAGGAACGTTTGCAGCTGACTGGAACAAAAAACTCAAGACATGCTTATTCGAAAACAACCTTTCCACCTTGTAGTTTGAGTATAGAAAATATTGAACTAATTAGACGTGGCCTAACACAGATAGCAAACTGTTTTTGCTGCCCCCATACCAGGGTAAAGGTAGTTCAAAATAAAGACTCAGCACTCCATTCACTTAAAGGAGGAGCTGGGGGCTCAGCAAATCCTGCTGATTTGCTGGGGCAAGTGCAGCTCGCTAATTTTGACTGAACACAGAGGGGATGAGCAAGACCAATTTTGCCAAAGAAATCCCTGAGGAGCAGCAACAAATTGCTGAATTTTACATTAGTGTTTTTCTTAAAGGACTTGGCTCCAGGAAGCATGAGATTAAATAAGAATGAAAGCTTTGACTTCAAAGAAATAAGTTTCTAGCCTCCATGGCTGCAGACAAAACTTCCCCAGAGCTCCAAAGCCCTCTTGTTTCAGCATGTCACCATACTATCAATAAAAATTGCTAATAACACAGCATACCTTAAAAGTGAGTTTTTACTAATTTTTAGTGCCACACTTTGGGCCAGGGTTGGTTGGGTTTTTTTAACCACTCTTTCTTTGAGTGTCTGTGAATCATATTCTCAATTTCTTCTAGACTTTTGGTTTCTGTCATCAGTGAAAGCTGGGACATTGGTACCTATGTCTGGCTGCAGGAGGGATCACACCAAACCCTGCAGGGCTTGCAGGAAACTGCAAGATCTGCTTGAATTACCATTGCCCAAGTGGAAGAAAGCAGCAGTTCATAGCCATTCACTGACACAAGTGAGCTCTCAGCTGGCTTTTCTCATTCACTTATTTTAAGAAAGAGGATTAAATAAAAATTTGTGAAAGGCAAGAAATTGTGGACTATTTCTTTAGCTTATCCAAAATATACACCCATCCAAAAACTGAAAGGAAATGCTAAAACCTCACTACGCATAGAGCCAGCTTTCCCTTTAGCTGGAATTTGTATTGTCCTGTTCAAATACACACACAGCACCTTGATTTGACACTACCCAGTCACGATTCCCAACTTCACACTAAAATAGCTCATCAATAGCGCTTCAGAAAGCCAAATATATTGAGCCACTCCATTATTTTTAATAAAATCTTTGTGGTTTATTTTGGTAAAAAAAAAAAAAAAAAGTAATTTTTGTTCAAGTTTTCCACTCTGGCAAAAGAATCTGAAATACTGCAAGATGTTAACAAGCTTCCTGTAATTTTGTGGAGAAAGAACAGACATTTTTAAAGCAGTTCACTTTGTTTAGAAACCCATGGTAAGACCTGGAGGAGCACGTACAGGTAGCCAAGTGCTGAGTGGAATTAGCACCAGTATTCAAGAGGACAGCGATCCAAGAAGCCTGACCAACCCATGTACCAGCAGCACCCCATGCAACACTCTGGTTTCTGCTAAACATTTTCTGGACTGCTCATAATCCTGTCCTCTTGAGCACTGAGAAACTGGGCTGTCCATGTATATACCTACCTCCCACATAAGGTCAGAGGGGACACATAAACCTGGCAGCTTTGTAAGTCCTTTAGGGCCTCATTTAAGTCCTCAGGGCTTGATTTGCTACGTTCCTTCAGACACTAACATCCCTCACTGTGCTCAAGGCGCAGCTTTAGGATTTGCTATGGTTTTAGGGATCTCTGCTGTGAGAAATCCCAGCCCTAGACTCAAGCCCTAAGGTTAAACTTCTGTTTTCCAAACTAAGAATCTCTTCCACTGAATTACAGCAGCTCTAAAAACTTTAGACCCTCTACAGAAAGGCGTGTACACCCTAATGCTTTCATGGGATACGCTCTGCAGTCTGTCTGCCACAAAGCACAGGGAGGGAAGGAGCCCTGCACGCTGCCCCTCCTCAAAGCATCGTCACGGGGCTCGTCTGTCCCAGCCAGGACACTGCTGAAGATCTCTTCCTTGCTTCCCTGCGGGGCAGGACATGTCGACAGCCCCTGGAAAGGGAAACCTACACCCCATGCCTCACAGGCACCAAGACCACTGGCAGTCTCTGCAGGGACAGGACCCACCACTGCTCTGGCTGGGGAAATACGGAAGTGGGAGCAACTGGCTGCGGACCCTGGAAAGCAAGCTCTGCGCCCAGTTTCTGCCAGGGCTGCTTTCATTTGCTGACCCCCCTCCTCTGAAACAGGGATTTCCTAGACAGGAAAGCACCAGAGCAGCCAGGCACGTCCAAGCTCTACGGCAGCCTCTTCCGCCTATGGTGTTGAAGGGTATAGTCCATGTAACATTCAACTTTCCCTTCTGCTTTATAAGGGAAGTTTTGCTGTGTTAATATATTTCAGCCACCTCTCTTCAGCACAGACACACACAAAAATCATGATTGGATATTTCTAATTCCTCCACTTACATTTCTTTATTAATGCTCTACTCTGTGTGCAGCAGACTAAAAGACACCACTGTTGAAAATCTTCCTGGCAAACAATACAGAATCAAAGAGAAGAACAAAATTCTGTGTGACTTGTTCAAAAATGAATAGGGAGGCTAAACAACAGTTTAGGAAATTAGGCAAAGAGTAAGTATACACTCAAAACAACTCCCATAAGCAATGCCCAGAACACTCCATACAACAGCCTTTAAGCAGGATATAGTAACTGCTGTGCTATCCAATTACCTTGATATGAGCTCACCAAAAAAAGATAAACCTTACCATTCTTTTCAACTTAACACAGTCATAGAAAATAAACCTGAAGTGGAAATCATTTTAAACTATATACCAAAAACAAAAGAAAAAAAACCCAAACTTTAAATACATCATAGAAGGTCTGAGATGTTTTTTGCTGTAGGTCTAGAGTCAATTGCCAACTAATATTATAAGGACCAAAATCCTCATCACTAAAGAATACACACAGGAACCAAACCCAGCCTGCCCTTTGTTCACACTGCACAACACAGCACTCCTCTCTAGGATGTGATGCTTACCAGCTTCCACGCAGGACTATACATCTCCTTCAACAGCCTCCACATAAAAAAAGATTGTCTTTTGCAGCTGTGTGGGCTAGGAGAGAAAACTGAGCGCTGTTTTCTTCAAGCAGCAATAGTAGTAAAAGGCTGCTCGGTGCAGCCAGCAGTAACCACCACCAATCCCACTCAGCCCAGCTGTTTAACGGAACCAAAATGCAGAGTGCACATGTGTCCTGTGAAGGCAGAAAACATTTCCTTGCTAATTAGCATTGGAGCCTCCTACCTGGGGAGGCACTAAACTGCACCGATCATGAAAAATTAAACATCACCAACTGAAACAGAAGCATTTGCTCTCAGCGTCAGGCTTTGGTACCATAACAGGAGATGAGAGACTCAATATCAAATAGTGATCGCAAGAAACAATGAAGGCCATCTAGTCACAAATGCTAGCTTAGCATGCAGAGTGTTACACTGGTGACAAGTCAAAGATTTTCTTCTCAGATCTGTTTGTTAGAAGCAGTTTTGTGCATTCAGCAAAGAAATCAGAAGGGAATAGCAATTACAGAGAGCTGCCGCAGCTGAGCTTTTCAGACCATCACATCAGTGCACCCCATTTCCCAGCAGGATGCTTCGATTGGGAAAACCTGATATCTGCTTGACATTACTGTTCTTCCCACGGCGGTTCAAGCAGTAGGATGTTTCTGAGCAAAACTAATGACTCGATAGAGGAATGTTCCACCCGTAGAGGGACAAGACTTTACCTCACCAGAGCCAGCAGCTTCAGTGGATTTATTGCATATTATCCCACAGCAGTTATTTTTCCTCCCAGTTTTAATTTTGTAGCACATAGTGGTTCCTTGATACAAGAATAATTTGCATAACCAAGCAGAGACTCATTTTGAAGCACACTTACAATAGCATCCAAATGCCATGCTGTAAAGCTCAACGGGGCTGTGAATGGTACATCAGGTTTCAGTCTTGCTATTAAATCTTAATAATTCCTGCAGGCTGTGTAGTCTTAATTTTTCCCCATGCTTCTGCCACAGCACTGCACATAGTGTCATTTCAGTACAAATCAGATTAAAACCTGCACAGATTTATCTGATCTGTTCCTCTATCAAAGTTTCTGAATCCTGTATCTCTGGAAACCTAGGAGGAAAAGATAAAGTGCAATACAGAGAGGCAAAAGATTAAAACACATAGCTGCAGCTTTGTATTGTTACAAAAAGTGAAACACCAGGGAAGAAGATAGTGTAAAACGCTTGCTGTTATCCCAAAGACACAGAATGATGGCTCTTGACAAGCAACGCACAAATTTCAGTTTGCTTCCTCACAGCCCCTCACGCAAAAAGCACTGCCTTTTTTCCATTTTCCTTTGTTATTATTTAATTTTCCTGCAGAAATATGGTAGGACACCACTGCATGCTTTATCTGTGTAGATGGCATTTTAAAAAAATCATTTTAAGAGAACACGCTGTCCCACATTTATCCCATCTTATAGAGAAAACAGGTTAATGGTGCTGCTTTGCTACGTCAGCCTGTAACTCCACACCAAGTTCTGTAGTTAAAAGTAGCAAACAAGCACACGATGAAGGTGTTGCAGCACTCATTTAAAAACACTACACATGCATAACTGGGGATACAGCTTGTGGATTATGTTGGCTTTTACTTAGCTCTTCGTTTATGTTTGCAATCCATCCTACAATCTGCATGTTTTCTTGTATATACAGCTTCTGTGATAGTCTTCAATGATATGTTTTCCTTGTGCTTTTTTTCTTCTTCTTTTTAATTATTCAGTGTTGGAATTAAGAAACAGCCTAGAAAATGAAAATGTCATGGCTTAGCGCAGAATGCATCAGTTAATGAAATAGATGCAGGACAATTTAAAGGTACATTTCCCAGTGGCAGGAGAGCTGATACTCTTCCAGCTGGAATCCAAAGCAAAAATATCCCACTGACTGCAACAAAAGCCAGCAGGCTTAAGAGAGTCTCATGATTCTACAAATGAAGACAACACATTTTTCATAAACAGTGACAGAACTTGGAGTTTAAGCATCATTTAAGAGCTATAAAGTGCGCAATATGTTCAAAGGGATTAAATTTACTTTAAAAAAAGCAATTTGCAGATCTCACAAAAAATGTTACAACAGTTTGATCCAAATATGCGCACGATCAAAACTACAAAAACTTGCTAATCTCTTCCCTGTGTTCAACCTGTCCTATAATGAAATATCCTGGGGAAGGAAACAGGCNTTTTTTTTTTTTTTTTTTTTTTTTAACTCTTTGAAGTACTTGGTCTGGGCACAACCAGAGAGATGGGTGGGCACTTTGAAGATGTAAGGGTAGTTTGGGCTTTGCTTTCTCAACCGGACTTGAGGAAATAACCAAGATCTGATTGAAGGAAGATACTCTTAACTAGCCTCTACCATAGTTTCTCCACATGTACAAAAATGCAGTAATAGCGTTTACAGAAGCATCCACAGGGCTCTGAAAAAATCTAGCACAATCCAACAAATCCTGATATGCCCTTTCCAGAGGAAAACAAAAGAAGATAAAAATTGTCACCATGGTCCCTCACAGCCTTTCTAGTCTGGATGCAGAGGTGGCCCTGCTTCCTTCCTGCAGACCTCAAATCTCTTTTCTCTGCAACTGCTCTCAGCCACCCAGCAGAGAAGAGGGATGCGGGGAGGTTTCCAGAAGAGGTGTCCTGGTCCCAGGTCAGGGACATGGACTTGCCATAGGGGGCAAAGCCCAGACAGCATGAGTCCAAAACTACATTTGCTTCCCGGGGACATCTGAAGCAACACACGCTAACTATGCATATTAGAAAACCACCATATCTGAGGGATCAATAGGAAATTATGGATTATATTAACATGAAGAACCACAGCTCAGCAAAAGAGGTTTTTCTTCACCACTGTCTTCCTCTTCAGCTGAATTCCTGTGGACTATGCCCAATGTAGTCCTGTTACTAGAAATGAAAGTTTCCTTCTAGAAATAGGCCAGGCGTCTTAGGGCCAACCAAAAAAACTATTTTCTTGTCTCAACTACTTATTACATTTAACCCCTTGAGACACACATCGTTTTTTGTCATCCCAAAATATGCCCTCATTTTCAGTTGCTTACAGGCAGGCAGTCAAGCGCTGTAGGCTTTATACGAACACACAGCAAGAAACAGACACCACCTCAAAGAGTTTACAGCAGGACAGGATAAAACAGAGTGTGGGGAAACTCCAAAGTCGTGTGGAATAAACAGAGCAGTGAAATATTTATCTGTTTGGTGACCTGGGATGAAACAACAGAATGAGGGAAGTGCCAATGACCTCCTGATGCTCAAGTTTAGTGCTCTGTTTGCTAACAAATCTTCCTTTCTTTTAAGCCCTGCATCATTATAATTAAAAAAAAGTATCTTATGTGGTTGAAGAGAGAATAGGCTGTAGGTTCACTTTAAGAAATCTGGAATTTCAAACACAATGATGCACTACGATGTAATTCCCTGGGGCATCTACGCAAACCAATGCTCTTTTCAGCTAGGAAAGGAGGGGGAGGATTCACGCGCACGCATTAGGTATGTGCGAAAGCATTTTCTGAGACAACAAAACTTAAGTCATGTTTTAGCTGAGGAAACGCAGAATCAAAGTTAAAGTAGTTATTATTATAATTTACCCTGACTCTGATCCTAATCAGGGACAGATAAATTAAATACAGAAGTGTTAATCCTTGAAGGCATACAGGTATTTGATTAGGCAAAGTGTATTGATTGATAAAAATTAATTGACATCAAAACCTGCATTGACTGCTGTCCCTCTTCTTACCCAGTTTAACTACCATGACCTGAGACCCATGTTTCAGTGAGGGTGGCTCTGTGTCAGGGGTTGTTCTTCTTTCCTCTTCTGCTTTTTCCTCCCCATCTATCCTAATGGGACCCCGTGGCAGTACCCTTCTGCTCACACCTCTGCTACGCGCTGGCCTTTCTTTGTGTTGCGACATCATGCAAAGAAAAAGATTGTTTAAAAAAAGGCATTTTAAAAAACAAGGAATGCAGTTGTCCACATTTTAAAACATGCCAGAAGTAAGTTACACTCAGTGCACCATTTTGAGGAAAATTCAAACCTTGTGTATGGCCACCAGGCTGTCCAAGAGTCCCAAGCCACATGGCGAATTTGGCAGCTTCTTTCCTCTTCCCTATGGCATATCCATATTAGAGTCAGCTTTAGCCATCTAAAACTTAAGCACTCAGTTTCACCCAGTGATTTTAATTCTATAGCAGTCTCAGATCTATGACGAGTGGAGAACTGTAGATACGTGCAGACAACAACTCAACCCACTGCCCCAGATACCTCACGTAAAACAGGCTAGGACCTGTTTCGCAGAGGTGTACGCCTCTCTTCAGCTTCAGCCCCCATGTAACACGGTTGCCCACCTGCTCTGCTTACATTTAATCCCATTTTTATCTCCATCGACCAGCATGAGGGGCTGAGACTGAACACAGGGTTGGGTATGAGATGCAGAACAAGGCAAGTCGCTGCAGACAGAGGTACACGTGCACTGCCCTTCATTGAGCCCTCGGTGCCAGCAGGATCCCAGGCACTCGTGCCAGGAGGGAAGCAAGGTTTGGCTGCTCCCTTCCAGATGTCTTGAATGACTAGTGCCCTTTGCCAGCACCTGGCTGAGTCTGGCACAGTCAAGGAGTTCATCCTTTCCCAGTATTAACAGGCACTGCACTACAGGCTGACAACTTGAACCTCTTCTCTTTCCTAGCACTACTGTTAACATATTTTCCACAGATCTGTCTACTTTTGTCATCTTTGAGCCTTACAGATAAGAAACCTAGTAGTTCTAGTTCCCCAGCTATAAACTTCTCTCCGTCCTCAGCAGAGCTTGCAATACCTCCCAGTCCAGTACTACCTTCAAGTTCAATTGATTTTTTTACTCACTGATCATTAGTTACAACCAGACTTGATGCCAAATCCTGTGGGAACCCAATGGACACTATGTCTCAGTTTGAAGTATGACCATCTATCATTACCATTCATGCCACCTTTGGTGTGTCTGACATCACTGGGGCCCAAGAAAATGTATTTGGTGTGGTAGGCAAGACTAGGAGGTTATGAAATATATCAATACAAGGACAAAATTAATAATAACGTATATGTGCAAATGTCACCTTTAAAAATCACTTTTATATTCTGTGATTTTCCTTTATTGAACCACACGTACATTCCTCACGAGTCCATTACTTTCAAGATAACTTACAATTTTTCTCTTAAGAGAGTTTAACAATTACTTGACTATGGTCAGGATTTAATATTATCTAGTGGCATATGCCAGAATAATACTTTTAAATCATTGCAATATTGCCCTTCTCAAATTGAAGGTATTTCCAAAATTCCCATGACTGCTAAACAAATTTGCAATGATTTAGTAAAGGTGTAAATAATTCCCTATTTCAGAGTACCTGTCCTTCATACTTGCAGGTATATGCATCTCCAACTTCCCCTTACTCTCTCATCAATGTAGCTGTTTATTTAGCATTTATCAGTTATCTGTGCATATCAGGTGGTATCTTGGGTTTCTTTCCAGCATAAAATGCATAGATGAACAAGGAGGAGTGGGAGAGAGAAATCTGCTACAATGAAAGGGTCGAAAGGCAACATTATTTTGAAGTCTTTGCACATTCATTTCTGGGCTACTCAGGGTAAATGTGAATGACCTAGATACTGTGCATACACATGAACTTATCAATTGGGTTAGAAAGGTTACATCTATGGTGGCCCAGCTCCAAGCAGTTCAAGAAGAGCCCTCGCAATCAAAACCTCAGCCTTGCACTTCCATGTTAAAACAGAGCAATTTCTCTTTGTAACCCACTACTGCTCCAGAGTTCACGATTCTCATCTCTCAGTATTTGCTTTAGTGCTGGAGCCAACACTCGTTATTCAAGCAAGGAAGGATCTTCGCAGATACGAAATGCAAATGCCAGGCTTCACAATACTTTTTTTTGGACCAGCATTTACATTTTAATTTGTCTGCTTGGTTAATGAGTGGTTTAACTCCACTCTGATAGCAACCCTGAAATCAGTCTATAAAACTTTTGACCCTAAGATTAGACTCATATTTCTTCTAGTGGCCTTTGGTGTTGCACCAAAATAAAACAGATCTGGTGTTGCTTACCACAAGCACATAAAGCATCATGCAAAGACTAAACAGTCAGCAACGTAAACCTGGGTGCATAATTACACAGCAAGCTGCTCGCTGGCTCTGCACACATAACCCTGTGAGTAGAATTTGGCCTGATGGTTTGGAATAGAATTCAAACAGATGCCCACATTTCTCAAACGGCTGAGACATGGTTTAATGTTAAAGCATAACATCAGCTAGATCCATACCATCATGACTCTTTGTAATGTATTTTGTCTAGGATGTGCAGTCATGAAAAATACTGCTCCAGTGTCAACTCCCTTTCATTTCAAACCTGCTTTTGTAGTTACCTCCACTGCTGGCACCCGGCAGGGCCCTACAGAAACAGCAGATGTGTAGCTTCCCAGACCAGAACACACTTGGGGAATGCAGACACCAAGGGATATATGCATCCAGCATATAGGGGTGTCATGGGTTTTGGCACTGCCCAAAAATTCCTGAATTGCTTTTCTGGATTTAAGTGCCTGCTTCCCCCTTGAATACCAAAGATGTATCTCCAGCTCTTCTCCTGGTATCTAACACTGGTTCTGAGGCATGGTACTACAAGAGGCCAGAAGCCTAAAAATGAGCAAAAATTAGCACCTAGCTTTATATAAGGCTTTTTAGACCTTTACTAGATTTAGCCCTAGCTCTCCCATCAAAAGCAGCTTTTGAAAATGGGACATGGCTACTTTGAAAATCTTAGACATTACTAAGGTCAGGGAGACTGCTCTAAGGGTGACAATAGCTTTACAAGGAAACCACAGGAGCACTGCGGGAAAGCACTTTAAAGACACAGCCCAGTTTTGTTACCAGTGTGAGCATCCTTTTGGGTAGAACAAGTAATTTCCTTTGCAAGAGCCCATGGCCTGCTCCAGCACAGACCCTGCTGCAGGGCAAAGGGGACCTGCAGGATGTCTCCATCTGGTTCACAACCTCCTCCTGCACCTCCAATGAAGAGGGCTCTGCTTCGATGGGCAGCCGGACTAGGTGGCATCCAGCACTCCCTTGGAGCCAACACTATGCCATGATCCTAAAAGGAGCTGGGAACAAGCTTGTACCTTCACCTGTTTTGGCAAACGATTGTCCTATTCACCACATGGAGAAGAAAGGGAGCTGGAGCCAAGCCTCCTTCAGTGTGTGTATACACACACTCCTACCTATATATATATATATACGTCCAACACTTACACCCACAACCTGCTACCCCATAGAGCAGGGAGGATGGGAGAAGAGAGAGCACCAACCTCCATATCAGATCCCATGATGCAGAAGCGTGGGTAAGCTGGGTATCACACTGTTGCCAGATAATGACAACGACCTCTTTAATGTATTAAAAATTCAGCCAAAGAAGTGATAAAGGAGATTTTTTGGGGGGAAAAGAAAGATCAAAATAATAATAGTTTCAAAGCACTGTACTTATTTTAGACATTCTTACAGCATGTTTCCATAGGAACTGGAATGGAAAGGAGCACACTGCAGCAGTGTTCACAAATGTTGTGTGGTTTAGTGGCTTCTAAAGGATCAGTTAAGACCACCGTGACCACTCTGACGGTGCCAGGCACCCACTCCATTTGCTGCACAACAGGATCTTAGCTGTGATTTGCAAAATCTAGGAAAAGAACCATTTTTCCCTTGTTTTTTCCCTCTCATCCTGCAGGCATGGCTGGTTTCACATCCTCCTGTAGCCATGGTTCTGAGCACTGCACACCCAGACCCACTGTAGGGCATGAAGGCACCGGCGTTTAACCCAGGCATTTCACAAACCACACGAGAACGAGGGACGCGCAGACAAGGCAGGGCTGCTTGGGTGCTGGGGAGGTGGTGTGTCCTAGGGACTAGCACACGGGCCTGGCTTTTGCATCCAACTTTGGCACTCACCTGCTGAAGTGACCTTGTGCAATCACGCCAGGTTAGATGTGGTCCATCTGTCAGCTGCCTGAAACGCATCTAGTCAAGCTCAGCAGGTAAGCGCTTCCCTGGCCAACAGAGACAGCATCTACGCTGCCAAAGACACCCACCCCACAGACAGGTCTCTCGTCCTCCAAGCACCCACACAGCCACCCCTGTCTACACCCACCTAGTCACATCCATACATTAAGTGCTTCGCTTAAGCTCAAGGTGCCATGTGGCAATTGATTGTTTTCTCCATTCAAATTTTTCTGATATAATGTGAGGCCTGTGTTGCAGCTCACCAGAGCAGCATTTAGCTGCATGAAGGGTGTATTGCATATCTTGGAGCAAGGCATGGGTTTGTGGGTGCTTTTGATAACCCTTCTGCTGGGACAGCACTGGAGGACCGTATACAATGTGGGGAGCCAGACCTGGTGTGGTGTCACCCTTAACTCCTCCAGTGCCAGCCCCATTAGTAAGTTGTCCTCAAAATTAACACGGGGTTTGTCTTAGAGGGAAATAATCAGTCATCTCCAAAAGCCAAGTATTTGAAGCAAAGAAACACAGCCTATCTGATCCAGGGGACCAGGACCTGGGACTGAGCAGGAGAATTAAGCTATTTAGCTGCGTAGACATCACATACTCAAAGGGAACAAAGTTCCTCCAGAGCGTGATGAACTGTGCACCTCTCCATTTGATGTGGTGGGAGCCTGAATGACCAGTTCAACTTTTAGATGGTAAAAATGAGACAAAATAACTCCCACCTCCTGCGCTGTCATTCCTGAATGTGCGCAATACTGCCGTGGCAGCGATCCCATTTGTAAAGGACTCTCTCATCAATCCATAACAAGGGCTGCATAAGAACTAGTTACAGGTACTTATGGACTGAGAGGAAAACAGAACTTTGTTACTTATGGATTTTAAAAACCCTTAATATACATATATACAGAAACCTGCCTGACTCATCTCAAGTAAAGGTGGATAATTTCCAACAATCAGGGTAAAACACACTCTTCCTTGGACATGCCAGGTTTAACTTCATAGTCCAACAGTAAACTAAGCCAAAAAGCCGAGGACTCTGCTTCTGGCCAGAAGCATCATCCAGACCATAGTAGGCAAGGCAAAGCAATCTCAGCCCAAATGCCCCATCTGGGCAGGAGCCAACTACAAATATCTTTATACTGTTGTGGAAGTGCTAAAAACTATTAAAGTTTTAAAGTTAAACTCTGTAAATCAATAGTTGCCTACAGCATAGAAGTATTTTACAAACACTGAAAGAAACAATATACTCATTTAGATATTTAGATACTCCACATACTGCAACATTTCTTGCTCATCAAAACAACCTCCACTGTAGGTATTGCCATAAGAATCCATATGTAAATTGCAGATTCGACAAATAGAAATATCTATGTAGGATGTCTGAATCCAAATCTTATTCCAAATGTTACAATGACAGTTTCAGTCAGTAGAAGGATAGAAGAAAATATCTGGGGAGCCCTGACAGCCTCACATTGAAATATAGTCTGGTTATTAAAAAAAAAATTAAAAAAACTGTCTTTAGAACCTGATTATTCAAACAAAGAAATTCCTGATTGTTTGATCTCTTTTCCCACCTTGCCAATAAAATAATTGTGGGGAAGGTGCTTTGAAACTGTATCGCATTATGTATGCACCTTGTATTTTAAGGATCAGAAGCAGTATGTTACAGGTATACCTATTATCTATGCTTCAGTCCCTCTGAAGTCATACACTGAAGTGACAGAAGACATGCTTTAATTCCGATTTCCCAATCTGAGTGAAATTTACTGGCTCAAACCAATGCTGTAACAGACACTCAAAAGCAGGACCTAAGTTTTGCGCGTCTGCATGTGTTTGCACGACTCCAGATGCAAACACCGAGATTCCCAGCTGGGAACAAAGTCACAAACCACAGCGAGCTCTACTAAACACAGAGCGCAGTCTACTTCACAGCGCAAACTAAACAAAACAACACATATAGCATACAGACAGCATATACTATAGAGACGCTAGGATTTTTGATACTGTTATTTTTTACGTTGAATAATTCAGTCTATAACAAAGAGGAGAGTCTTGCATTGCACAAGCCAGTTGCTGTGAACTCACCCAAGCACTCAGCTTTCTGTTCTGGGTTGCCTCGCAAGCAAGTCAGATCCAGGTCTTCTCTCTCCCATCCAAACTTTGGCTGTCGTTACCTGAGACCACATCTCACTCCGGGAAACCATTGCTTTCAAAAGAGAGCACCGATGCACAGGGCAGCGAGCGAGCTCGGCAAGGGCCAGGCTGCAGGACCTCCCTAGCAGCTAAGAACAAGCGGGGATCTGTCAACCCGGCCACCGGCTCCTGAAAGTGTTTCTCCAGCTTAGCTTTCCCACTGTAAATTCTTGATGCAGAAAAACAATTAAAAAAAGCAACCCCGTCATTTATCCTCCAGGCTGGAGAGAAAGAAGGAGGCTGCCACAGCAGTGCCTGCTTTGAATGCTTGGCAGGTACACACAAGGGGGATGATGCTATAGATAAGCACAGATAGAAATAGCTAGAAGGATGAGCTGGCTCAGGGTGATGGTGGTGAAAGGCAGCAACCTCCCTTCTCCTGTGATTTCACCAAAACCAGCAGCTCACCCGCAGACTCACCGAGCATGCTGGCAGGAGAAGGTTCCCTCCTCCAAGCTCTGAACCTCACGCTGGAAATATCCTTCTCACACGCATCCCCTTCTCCATCTCAGGCAGGTGCTTTGAGGACTGCATCTTCTCAGCCTGCTTCTGACTCAGAGCACAAAACCTGCTTGCTGCCTGTCGGGGGTTTTGGTGCTGTTCCCAGAATCCTGCCAGGAAGCTGCTTGCTTGCAGATCCCCCTGCGCCAGCAGGGAAATCCAGCAATTATGGCTCAAAAAATACTGCCGAAGCACCGACCTGAAGTATCTGGGCAGCCGCCTCACCTCTCCCCCATGAGCAGCCTCACACAGTTCTCCCTACTGCTTTTACCAGCCCACAAGGAGACAAGCACAGAGCTGTCACCTGTCACTTACGCAATTCAGCTGCAAAAATACAAAATAGCTAAATGTGAGAGTTTTGCTCAGCTGCCACCATTTAATAATCCTTTGTTTCCCCCTCCCTCTCTGTATGGCAAAAGTCTAATTTTCTTCTAAAATTGGAAAACAGTCTCACCTGACTGTACCTGCACTGGGAAACAAAAAGGATTAAAAATTAAAAAGCTGCTTGAGCAGGAACGATTAGCCAGCATCACCTCTACTCTGTGCAGTATCAGGCCCCAGGAACCAAGGTCTGTAGCTGTCAGTATGATGGGACAACCCTGAGAAACCCCATGGCTTGGACAGAGTTGAGCTGGGCAAGGACCCTCTGGGCTTGGCTAGAGGTACCAGTCTGGGAAGGGAGGGAGGCAATCCTATGCAAATCTGAGAAAAAAGGTGGAAAAAAAGAGATAGAGGGAAGTAAAGAAAGGGGAGAGGTGTGAGTATCACTGCTGTGGTTTCACTGAGGGGGAGCAAGGGTGGTGAGGGGATGACAAGGTGTGCACCAGAGAAGAAACAGACCACAGAAGACCAGGACTGGGGCACAGACAAGTGAAATTAAGTGATAAAGCAGAATTCATCAGAGGGGCAGGCAGCCAGGGATGTGGGAACACAACAGAAGGAGGGAACAGGCATGGGAAGAAAGAGCCATCATGAGAAAAGGAAGGAGAATGATCTGAGACAAATGAAAAATTCAGTGCTCAGAAAAACACTGGGGAAAAAAAAAAAAAAGATAAAAAGATCACAAACCAACCCCAACCCCATTTTAAATCATTTTATTAATCTCCTGAGCCTGAAAATGTTACTGTCTGATCTGTATCTCAGTTCCCTTGCTGTTTGCTCCCTTGTAACCACTGCAGAGCTGCTCCTGTGGTACCTCACATCACCCATGGAGCCACACTCAGGTGCCCAGCATGAGGTCAGGGATATTCCCGACAGCAAGGGGATGGGACAAGGGGCCGCTAGCACAGTGTCAGTGGCAGGGCAGAGAGCAGCCATGCCACCGTACCACCCTTCACCTCCCACATCGACCTAGGAGAGAGGCACCTACAGACTCTGGATCAAACACTGGTATTATAGGAGAGCTGCTGCCTTGACCACCCAGCTGCCAGCACTGCTATCTCGGGTTGCTTGAGGAAACCTCCTAGGCTACATCCATCCCATTAAATTAAACACGTCCAGGTAGCTTCCCAGGGATGAGGTCACCTTCCAAGATAGGACCGAAACCAGTGACTGCATGCAGACTGCCAAATGGGGACATCTCCTGGGCCTCTAACTCCCAAAACAGGCCTGGGAAGGCACTGGGAGAAAGCTGGCTGGCAGGGGCCAATTTCAGGCCAGGGACGGCTCCAGCAGTTCCCCCGTGCAGGCAGACTGCCTCTGCTCAGGGCCTGGCAGCGCTCTTTGCTAACAGAGTCAAACCTGCAGCTTACTGTAATACTGCGCTTGTTCAGACAAAGCCTATTATTTTTTCATCTCCATTTGTTTCGGCTACTCTGGGGGAAAAAAAAAAAAAAAATCAGCAAAAATGGTTTGTTTGTCATGGTAGGAAAACTCAAGATCCTAAAATAAATGGCTTTTGAGATAGGGCTGAAAGAAAAACCTTAGGTTCAGAAAGATAAAACATACTGAGTGACAGCAGAGTTAAAGGGAAACTTAAATTTGATGCAAACATCTGCAACAGCAATGGCTAGCT
The DNA here is from genome assembly GCA_013401275.1 of Pandion haliaetus. Classification (NCBI taxonomy): domain Eukaryota; kingdom Metazoa; phylum Chordata; class Aves; order Accipitriformes; family Pandionidae; genus Pandion; species Pandion haliaetus. The sequence goes on along the minus strand of VYZV01015297.1, from coordinate 70,421 downwards.
TTAAACAATTTGTGCCCAGAAACAGTCTTCAGGCACATTTATTTGCTGTTTTCCAGGAAGGAAAAAAATTTTTATAAATATTACTGCGCATTTTTCTGATTATGTTGTCTTGTTAGACAAGGACCACTATGTTGCGTGACAGTGCTTGGGTGGTAGTACTAGAACAACCCACTGTAGTTTAAAGTTCTTCAAACTCATTAAACAGAAAGCATATATGGACCATTAAAAGAAAAAGCGTGCTTGAAAAATGTACATGGTGTAAACTGTCCCTTTTTTAAATATTCATACCAGCCAGGGTTACCTCCTTTCACATCAATGGAGAAGTAAGTTTGAAAAGCAGGTGAATGGGACCAGAAGCCAGATGGGGAATTTTTCGGCAGTTCATTGCATAAAGTAGCTGATGATTTCAGACCTGTATTTGTGTTTTGCACTGCCTTCACAATAAGGTGAACAGTTATCACATTTTCTTTGTCAAAGGGGAAAACACAGCTTAAGTATTTATGGTTTGATGTTTACCATTTAGATGATGGGTAAGAAAACAAGAACAGTAACAGATGGGCTTCTTTTAATTGAATTTAAGTTATTATGAGCTATTTATTGTTAAAAAAACACCAAAAAGCAAACACAGTATGCCTTTCTGCTACCTAACATTTCATCTGAGATTTAACATCTAAATTTGCTGAAATAAGTGAACCAGAGCCCAATTTTTAAGGTGTATGTTTAATACAATTTTCTGTCCTGGTTTTGCTTTGCAAAACTGTTCAACAAATTATTTTATTTGCAAAGGGTCCCTAAATATCTGTTTTATCCTTTTACTAGGATTGGGTTGCTGATTACTTTAACAAACCTTTAAAAACCTGCCTTGGACATCTGTGATCTTCCTAACCACCACCCCAAGTTAAAAAACTATCTTAAGCTGCTTGTAGGCAACAACACACATACAGCTTATTTGCCAGTATAGTTTTGATGCAAGGGACGCTCTTCCACCTGAACTATCATGAACTTCAGTCTTGCACAAAGACTACCAGCACTCCTCATAAATCAAGCCAGCAACAACAACAAAAAAATACAAACCCTGTTTTAACCCAAACCAAAAAGGGATATTCCCAAGAACCATTTAAGTATGAAATCAGCCAGAAGAGGAACACCATGAACCCAAGCAGCTCACAAGAACAGAGGCAGCAAGCACTAGAAATAAAAACCTAAAATGCTTTATCTAGCAAGAACTCCTGTGTCACCAATATAAAATTCTTCATTTTAAGGGTTTTTTTTTTAATCACAGCTTCTGGAACATCACCGCTGATTTGCTTCAGGAATAACCATATTTTAGCTAAATAGATTTGCATATTTAACCATCCTTTGTCTAATGTGAAAACATCCAAATAATACAGTTATTGTGTATCACAAACTACACATGCAACAAACTAAGATCACCATCAGAATCAGTTTTACTCTGGTATCAATATATATAATACCCAATACAGAATAACAACTGTCTGGAAAAGAAATCCCAGTTGTCCATACCATACTTTAGCATTCAAGTGTAGAACATTTTTGGAGGTGTTTGGATTTTTTTTTTTTTTTATCTAAGTGATTTTGGTATTTGTAGGGTCTATGTTGAAGTCCTAGAGATGAAAGTCCTCCCTGAGCTGGAAAATTGTCACAAAAGATGGCTTCAGCCATTCTGAGGTCCAGAAGAGCTCTGTGGTTGCTCCATACACATTCATTTCTGGCTTTTCTGAGGAAGCTGCCTAGGATTAGCTTACTGCCTCCATTTACTGTATTCAGATGCTCATCACTGTGGTGTTTCATGCTTTTAGCATCTTCCTATAATGGAATCTGGAGGTATTTTATAGCAGTTGCCCTCTCAGATCAGAGATGAAGCCAATTTGGCCTCTCGTCCCATCTCCAATAGCAGCACAAACCAAATACTTCAGAGGATGATGTAATACAGAGAGCACACAAGGAATAAACACTCCCTCATCTATGATTCTCTGATTCTGTGACCTCAGATCCAGCCATTGAAGACTGAATGAGCTCTTATGTTTGAAGTTTTATTTTATATCCCTCTAAGTATGTCCTAAACAACTACAGCTTATATGCATGATCCATCTTCTTTAACTCTTGTATTTACAAGCCTGGGACTTTTTATCCTAGCTCCAGCTTTAAGGACCAGTAATTCAAACATGGGGCAAGTAGGGAAACAAAAGCACAGGGATGTCCATCAACCTAGCAAAACATCATGAATCACACTAGTAACAGATCTCTGGTGAGAACCAAAGCTCCCAAACACTGAGAGGGCCTCTAATTACTAATGTCCTTCTCTCTGGCTACCTTCCATTGCCAATTCTGTGGATGCTAAAAACCAAAATGTCCCTCAGCAAAAACAACTTCAGTTCATTTATATTGCTGTTGAATATTAAATTATTCCCAGCAGCACACAGAGATTTTCTCCTGAAGGACTGGTTTCCCCATCTGATACTGGTATCTGATGTACATAACCAAGTTACTTATATTGAGGGGACTATTCTAGTACCTGGATCCAACCCCCTGTCATGCTTGGTATCAATTAAATATTTCCAGATGCCTGAGCAAAACCAGTCTAAAAGAGTACCCATGCAATTAATGAGTGCCATGCATTCTCTTCAGTGCACATGAAAATGGGTCAGCAACATTTTAAAGTGTGCACATGATCCTGCCCTGTGGAAGAGAAGTATAAAAGATGATGTCTCAAGATGCCTTCCAGTTCTTCTATTCTGAGTCTACAACATGCACCATTGAGATAAAGCCTGTGTTGAGCAGTATCTGTTTCTAGTGTACTGCAGACCATTTCACCTTGCTCTTTGAAAGTTTTTGGTGGGTTCCTGGATTTTATTTCCTCCTCATCCTCCAAGTTTTATTTCTGCCTACCTGTCCCTTAGTCTCCTTCTAATCTTCTCAACCTAACTATTCTCCTTAGACTGCTTTCTCTAATCTCAGTTTCATGCCTTCCCTTCCATATTTCCATTTAACTTTAAACTATGCTTGCAGTCATACCGTACTGATTGTTTCATTAAATTATGTATGAAAACAAGTGATAAGTACCATCCTAAGACACAGTTAAAGCTACCAAGGATTCTCTTGCACAATTAGGTTGAGTTAGCTATGAGAGACCTGCAACTTTGCTAATAGATTTCATTTTACTCACTACACCTACTGTGACTTAACACCATGCCCAAAGACACTGTGACACTAATAGTTAACCAGTGCAAGTGGTTCAGTTCTGTGTTTTTCAGCCTTAGTGAGCCAGATATTTTTAATGTTATTTCTACACAATTCCCAGCAGCCAGGGCCAGAGCCTGTGTAATGATGTGTGTCATTCAGAGCACCCTCCTACAATCTGCAAATCCAGGCCACGCCAGCAGCCAGTCTTCTAAATGATCAGTTAGAAGCAAGAATAAAGGGTTGAAGCTGTGTAAATAAGTAGCATTCATGTAGTTGGGAAGGGAGGCATTAGTCATTATGCTAACAGAATATCCTGACTACAAGAAGGACCATAACATATACAGATGAAGGCTCTGCTTATCACTGATATCCCATAAGAGGATTACATACTGAGTATGAAAACATCTCTGGTGACATGCTCTCTTCACCAGGTCCCAAGCAATTTTCTCTGGCCTCTCAGAAGAGAGAACTCAAAATGAACTCTTAGTATAAAAGTTAATAAGCAGCAGAGAAGGCAGAGTTTCACTAGATCTGTGGGAAGGCAACTTCTCAGCAGAAAAAAAAAGATCTCTTCTGACCTCTAAAGATATTTCATAGAGCACATTCTTTTATTACAGCAACAACATAAGGTGACAAACTCTTCCACCTTACTTTGATGATGAAGTGCATACACCTAGTTGTTCTCACAAAAGAAAGATGGGCTGTTCCATTCTTGACTACAGGGCTGGATAAAGGAAATGGTATCTGGAAGAAGGCTTGCAGACTAATCAGCAAGGCCCAACTTTTGCACTAGGAAAGGAGACAGACCACCTTCTCTAGTGAAGAGCAGCTCTTTACAGTTTTAGGTAATTAAAGGCAAAGTGGAACCTCTGCCTTGCTGTGTCCTTTCATACAGGTGTAGTCATTCTCTTGCAATAAAGGTGAGATGTCAGCTCAGAAGGATGACTCTAGTGTACTTCAGGAGGTGCTCAGAAATGGATTCTCCTTGTAACATCCTCAGATCATGTGTGAACGACCACACATTCTGCAAAAGGCTGCTGCAACTCTGACAGGCCTTTGCACCTAATAGACCAGATTCCAGGAGTATCAATTCCACTATGTACTGCAGAATTTTCTTCAGGACATTGTCCTCCCAATGATTTACAGGTGCATTTTTTCCAGAATTAGTGCAATTAATTATTCCCTTGTATCAAGTGGCCGTGGCAGTTTTTGTAATTCCAGCAGCTAAAAGAACTCTGCTGCAAGACCATGCCATAAGCCAGCTGGATTGTTACACTAACAGCACCCTTTATATCAATGCAGTCTGCAGTACTATAAGCTAGCAATTTAAGGCAAAACCCAAACTCCTTTAACAGCATTTACAAAAAGGAAATAAGTTTGGTATATTATGAAATACAACCCTGAGGTTTTTATACTCCTAAGGGCACAGGTTGTGTTTTCAATATAATAAACCAATGAGGACCCAATAGTCTCAACCACCTAAAATGAAATTTTAATGGAACTTGTAAATATGTGAAAACTGGATTCCCAATCAACTCACACTGCCTTTTGAAACCAAGAAGAAAAAGCAAAAGAAAAAAAAAAGAAATGTCTCTGAAGCAGTGACTGTAAAGACCTGAGAAGCATTTCTGTTCTCGCTGGTGAAGACAGGATGATCTGATGGAGACATGATAGCCAAGACAACACCTTTCAACAGATTTAAAAGACAAGGCTTTGCAGGATGTCCGACAACCGACTCTAAACACACAAGATGGACAGCAAGCGCCAGCAAACCCTGGCAGAACCAGCAGTATGGTCAGATTCTTCCAAATGGTTAGTGACGCCAATGAGCCTCTTGACAAGCACCACTCTTCAGAGGTGAATGTCATTATGCATCATTATTTTGCATTTTAAAACCCCTCTTCAGCCAGCACACATTAAAACATACCATTTCAAAGTGTCAAATAAAAGACCCTGCCCCAGTAAATCAGGTGTCCATAACTGAACACTATATAACTCAGATGTAACATTGTGGTAAAGCTGCTGGAGTTGCTTCAGTGCAAAGTGAGAGAAGATATTCAAGGTCCAAGTAGCTTTCTTGCTTATTTATAACCATAGTCTGTTGTCATATACTTAATCATGAAAGTCCAAAATGCTGAAATAAATCCATACAGTTCACTTAATTAATTGTTCATCTTTGATAGAACAGTTATTACCAGGAAAGGCTTGAGTCAAAGGGCAGAAAACTGAAATTTCTCTCAATTCCTTGCTAGTGATTTTCTGCAGAATTAAAAAAACAAGATTAGAACTGACCCATCACTATTGATCAAGCACAAAACTTATTACATAGCAAAGCTATTAATACCAGCATCCCCACCCAGCTTCACCAGTTGACAATCTCTGTCGATAAAAGCAATGCAGTGTAACACAAACATAATCATGCTGCAAGAGGCACAGAAAAGCCATTGATGAGCGAGGCAAACTGGCCAAGGATCAGGTGAAGATGTGAAGGGCTTTCAGGGCTGAGGATAAGCAGTTTCTATGGTCTTGGTCAGGGAGGAGAGGCATCACAACAGCTGTGATGGGGAAGCACTTGCATCAGAAGTGGGTCACTGAATATCTAAGGGATGTTACAGGAAAAGTGACACGATTTGAAGTACGGTGATGAGCAGGTAACTCCCTGCTGTGGGAGTGGGCAAGTAGTCAGCTGTGCCCTCTGCCCAGAAAAATGTGCAGAGAAAAGGAGAATATCTATTTTAGCTACATGCCTGGAATACTGATGAGCCATTCACAGACAGGAACCAGAGATGGGCTAAGGTGCAGAATGGCATGGCAGGAGATCAGGCACGTAGTCTTGGAAAGAGCTGAACTAGCAGTGGTAACTGCAACTGTGAAAGGTGGTAAAACCAGGTCAGTCCCAGGCAGGAACTGAAAGAAAACCCCCACCCAGGGATAGGGAAGAGAGGATGGATTTATAAGCTATGGCTGGGCAAAGGCATCAGCGTGTTTCCAATAAAATGTTTTTCATGTGAAGTGCAGCATCAACAGCAGGAACATAAATCCAAGAACATTTAATTTTTTCAAGCAAAAACAGCTGAAAAAGTTGAAGAAGAAAATGTGGCAGGTACAGCAAAGTTTGAAGATACCCATTAATAGTAGTAAAAAACAAGCAGAGTCATTTTTCTGAAGGCTGTTTCCTTTCTTCCTTCTTTATCAAGAGATAAGCTTTCCCTCTCCCTCTTACCTATATTCAGACTTGCATGGCTATGATACCACCTAACAATTTCAGGTCAGTTGAGCAACACCAAAATTTTCTTCTAACTGAACCAAAATATTATTTTCAAAGCATCTCAGTATGAGTCTATACATGGTCCATTATTGTTTGTGTCCTGTTCTCTTCTAATTAGGAGATAAGCCTTTTGGCAACATGACATTTCCTAACCCTCCATGGTCTTCCCTTTTGCCCAGGTGAAGGAAGGTAGAGAATCAAAAAACCAACAGCTCCGGAAGATTTTTTTACTGATAGTAAAATAACTGAGAAGGGCAAGGCAATCAGGCCAGGAAGTTATAGGAGAGGGTGAGGGAACATGTATATGGATGGAGACCAGGAGAGATACTTACGAAAGAATAATCTGGTTGCTGACTTTTGGGGTGCAGAAGGTAGTGACAATCAACACCTATTTTCACTCGTTATCTCAGCAAGTTTATTCTCAATCATTTATATGATACAGGGGGAAAAAAAATATTTTATGCAAAGAAATTCTTCACATTTGGGTTTGAGTTTGATATGGGAAGATAGCTCAAGCTCTTTCATCTACTCCCCCAAACTTTGTTTTACCTCTCCATCACTACTTGCACTATAAGCAAAGCAACCCCTTCCATATCCTTCAAAGTTTCAGTTTCACTGAACATTACCTGTAGTCCCCAGAGTTCTAATTTATATTCTCTTACAGCACTACATGGGAATTAAATTAGTGGATGTCAAGCCAATTGCCCAGGACATTTTAGCAAAGTAGTCTTTGAAATTTATTAAGAGTGGAACATGTATTCACAGCAACAATAGAATAATGTAGGTTCCTTTAAAAACTGTGGCAGGTTCACAATTTCATATATTCTATTCTAATCTAGAAGTAGCATAGATCCCTAAATATATGAAATATTTATATTACCCATATGAGTGAAAACTGAGAAAAATACACATTCTAAAGCCAGCTATGCACCTATACTCAGGCTTCCTCTGTTCAGAAAAATCCCTAAGTGACAAATACCTAACAAATGCATTCTTCAGGAGGATTTAGGAGAAAGACTTTGTTTTTTCTTTACTTTTAAAGAAAGGTTTTTGCTATATTCGTGATCTTTTCTCATATTCAAAAGTGGAACAGCTATTTACTTTTCTTCTATTTTTTATGGAACCAGCATGCAAACCATACTTTTGACTCCATAGAAACAGCATTTTAATGTAAGTCAAATTAATAAACCCCTGAAATTTAAAGGAACCAATTTTTAAGCAGCATCAGGGGCAGACAGAAGAATGCTCTTGCAAATCAGAAAATGGGGGACAGGCTCCAAGCTTCCTACATTTATTTTTGGAATGGGTTATTATGTCAGCAAAGACCTCCTCTTCCTTCCTTAAGAGTTAAATTCACTTAAGCAAAAAGCAGCCTGTATCTCTCCTTCAGAGGCACCTTTATGTGTGATAACTGTTCATACCCAGAGTAATATTTGGGTGGACAAAAGGCTTACAATAAAGTTCTGGCAAGTTTTTCTTTTTCAGAAAGTCAAAAATAACATGAAAGGTTGTATCCCAGTATTCAGTGATGTAATAAGAATGAAGACATTGCAGAAAAAAAACCCTTTCCCTTAAGAGAGGAAAAGGAGGATAATTGCTGATGTTTCTGGGAAACTTCCTAGCTACTGTAATGATGGATGCCAACACAGGAACTCAGACAAATCTATAACTGCAGCTCAGATGTAAACAGATGAGATCTGACGGGAATTATGTGACTGCTGGAAAAATGTAAGTGCCAGACTACAACCCTATTTACTTCCAGCAGGAAAAAATAACTGAGCCTACATTTATTTACCTTTAAGAGTCATTAAAACAAATATAAGTAGAACAAATTTAACATTGAAAAACCCTGCAATTAAAAAATTATGAGTCATTCCTCTAAAACCTCATCATTAAAAATAAATTACAATACATTTATTTGTCAATTGTTAGTTCAGCCATTGAGGGGAGTTGCATTGTTTTTTCTAGCTTTTTTTCTCCTCAGACTGTAGGGATTAGAAAAAGCTCATACACATATGTATAAATAACATGTATGCAAATCAGACATTAAAAAAATCATGAAATATCAGGAGACCCACAAGAACAATTAGGACTGCAATAAGTATCATTAAAATCTACTAGAAAAACAGAAAGTGAGAAAGACTGTTTCAGACTTGGTCCTTATGGCACACACAAGCCATAGCAAGCTCTCCACGAACATGGACTAGATGAAAATGTGCAATTTTGGCAAGAACTGAATCCCTAGGCCTGGGAGCACACTCCCATTACATCCCAACCCCAGCAGAGCAACACACCTCTGTGATGCCCTGTCCCCATCTTTCATCTGATAAAGACCCCAAACTCCTTGAACTGGATGGGGAAGGGTCACCCTCCATCCCGTACCACGTGCTCAACCAAGCAGCCGCAGGCACAGTAAGCAGAGAACAGGGATGCATGCAGAGAAGAACCCAAGAAAGTCTGCAGAGCCCTATGGATTGCAATGCTGGATTTTGTATAGCTGAAGTGCTACCGGCATTCAGACCCGCTAACAGTAAGGATGCTCATGTCTTAGTGTTAGTGACTCACCTGTAGTAACTACGGATCTGAATGAGATACAGTATTGCCTTGAAAATGCACACCCTAGCACATACTGCTCAATTTATTCATTCTCCAGAACTATCGCAGGTATTTCCACATAGGGCTTTGAACTTGCATCAGCAAGATCAATAGTGCTGCCTTTTATATATTGGAACTCTCCGGCTCCACGGTTACTACTTCAGCATATATGAGATTAGCAGGATATAAAGGGATCAGGTTCAGCCTGATGTGTTAAGAGATTAGAAAAATCAAACAGGCAGGTCTTTGACTCCAAATTACTTCAGAGGTCAAGATGGAAACTGAACAAGTTACCTGCCATAACATCTTCTGAGCAGTATTCATATTTACTCTAAAGCATGCAATCAGCCATCTTGTTTATTAATAGTCTTAATGCCAAACACAAACCTAGTCTGCAACAGAGTTAACACTATCACCAGTAGCAGTCACCTAGCAGAGGGCTGAAAGGTCTTCTGACTTTCTGGAGCGTCCTTGTCCAGTTACTCATCACCTGAAGATTTTTCGTTATCTAACATTAAATTGGGATTTGTACTTATCAAAATATGTGAGCTTCAAAGGGGCAGGATACTGCTTTGGTAGAGACTGCCTCCTCCAGCCTACCTCTAGGTTCTCTGGCTGCCATAGTCCCTTCACAAAGTGGTGGTTACCAGCTCTCCATCTAAAGAGAAGCTTTAGGATTTAAGAGTGGTTTACTTCCAGCTAGAAAAATGACATCCATTTGCAGCCAGCCTCTACCTTCCATCAGGGCTATATGTGGAATAATTCAAAAGCCAGTTCCCACTGAGAAATCATTTTCACTCCTAAAAAAAACATTTTCTCCTCAGTACACTTAACCTTATCAGAAGTCTAATTCCCATTCCAGTCTTCCAGAGCTGTATACTCTAGCACTCCAAAGAAAGGACTGTCATTTAATTACGGTAAGTCTTTTTTAAACAGTCTGGCAATACCCCAGTGTGGTCTGGGGGACCATTCACACTGGGGACCACTCTCAGTAGCAGCATGGACAAGACCAGATCAGGTCTGGATCCCACGCACCCACCAACGCAGTTTCCCATCACCAGCCCAGCAAGTTTTAACACTCCCAACACACCTTCTTGCTGACCCTGTGTGCCCACGGCACATACCTTCCGTTCCACACCATAAAAAGTACTCTGGTGCTCACCATATTTCACAAGCTTGAAATGGAAAAAAATGCACACGGAGGAATAATGACGTTGTACAGGGCAGTGTATGGGTCCCAGCAGAGACCTGAGCTGAGGGCTGGGTAGTGCAGAACAACTCTCAGAGTAGAGCAGCGTGCACCAAGAAGTACAAGCAAGTCGCTCCCTGCCACGTACCCAGCTCTCGTTCAGCGCTGTAGATACCGTCTAAAGAGCTTCACCACATTTGCAGATGGCAACATAATTCTGAGACTTCACAAGATTTTGGTTCACTTCAAGACCCTTTGGGAACCTAGACATGTGACAATGAAAGAACAGAACTAGGATGATATTTAAAGTGAAACAGAGAAACTGCACCATTGCAGCTTACATTCAACAAGAACAGAACATAGGTAAGTCACGGAGGCATCAATGTGAATGCCACCTATTTCTCCTTGCCACATTTGATTCATAATGTCATTAAAACCAGAAAGTCATTTTTGCTTTTAGCAATAATTCAGAAATTCTTCTCAAAAACTAAACTTGATGGGACACTCAAATACATTTCCCTGTGGCTCAACATGTGATCATAAACTCAGAGGAGCCACCTTCTAGATAATTAGAGTCAAGAATCAACAGAAAAATTAGTGTTTCATTTTTGTGGTAGCTGCCTTTGAACTCCTTTGAGGCTGCATATGTCCCCAGTGGAGACTATCTGCTCAAATGTGTAATTTTGTCTGGTAGGCATCCAATCTCAGAAGACCTGAAATATTGTGGATGCTCTAGGATCTATACACGTGCAAGACACATTGTATGGATGGTGTCCTGGAGTACATAACTACTTTTTTGTGCATTTTTTTTCCTCTTTGAGCCAGTAAGTTATATAAGCAGCAGTTCTGATGATTCAGGCAGGCAGCTAGAAAGAACAGACCTCAATTGCTTTCTTTTTAAAATGTGTACTTGTAAATTAAGAAGCATTTCAAGATTAGGCATCTGTCCAATTCTTTTTATCATTTAGTGTATTATGCTAATGAGGATGCTGTTTCTTTAATTATCATTTGAAGAAAAAATTGCATTCAGTCCCTTGATCTTCCTTAAAACCATTCCTATGCTTGATTTCCCCCCCATAGGCTTTTAATCACACTGCTTCAGTGTGGAACTCTGCATTTGAGGAAAAACTTCTCAAAACTGGTTCACTGAGAAAGTTTAAATTGTTTTCTCTCATCAGTGCTATATCTTCTACCACTTGGCAGCTTAGAAGGAAGGGCTGTAAGACTCAAACTAATACTAGCTTATACACCAAATGCAGCCTAATGCCAAAACCTATTCTATTGGGTAGGTAACAGATACTAAATGCCAGGACTTGTTAGATAGTAGAGAAACAACTGAAGTGAGCTATAAAATAATACTGTCCTGTGACACTTCACAGTAGAATACAGTAAATCCTATTTAAAAAGCACTTATAATACACACATCATCAGCTGTTAACTTCATTATGCAACATTACCCATATATGATGTTCATGGGCATTTGTTATTAGCCAAATGGCTCTATCCATTTCGTTTCAACATGGCTTTCTGGTTGTCCTGACAGAGGTTGCTGTAACAGAAGCCCTGGCTGAGTGGGAGCCCTGGGTGTACAAAATCCTGCCCCGCTGGCACCGGGTCTCCTACACCCCTGAGTTCGCCCCACAGCATCCCCGTAGCCTCGCGCTGCCTGCGGAGGGAGGCACAGCAAAGCCTGCCTGCATGGGCACCAAGGCAAGGGCCCTGCGTCTCCATCCGCCCACCCTGGAAACAGCCCCATGGAGTGGGGGGTGGGACTTGCCACAGCACCCCCCTCACCTCTCCCTGGGGTGAGGACGGGAGGCTGCACCGGCCCCAAGCCTCACCTACCTCACCGCACACTGAACCGCGGTGCCGGACAAGGGCCATCACCAATGGGTGCGCTCTCCTTTGAAGATGAAACATAGTTGTGTAAGCTTGTCTTCTCTACGGAAGGGAAGAAAAGCCCACATTCTGAGTCATCTCTGGAAAAGAACCGGCTTCAGCCTCCAAGGCAGGCTCAGGACCGGTTACGGTATATCCGTTTAGAGCTTAACTGCAGTATGTATTGCGTGCTGTGCTTTCATCCTACAGTGAAACTGAAAGAAACACTGGATTTGTTAAAGCTGAGACCCAAATTGCACTAACATCTTGAAGCAAAGTGTTTACAAACAAATATTCTGACATCTCATTTATCTGCTATGCCATAAAATTGGCTTATACATGATTAATTATGAAAAATAAGCACAGCATGCTTTCATGCACTTTTACTTTGAAATCAAGGTCACACTTTGTTTTGAAATTCAGAAAAACAGTATGACTAATATAATTAACATATCAGAAGATTCTTTGCAAGTAACTTTAAGCAGGCTAAACCAGGAGCTTGCGAAGTTGTTGCTATTCTGTCACTGCAGACAGATCATTTCTTAGCCTTTGTTTATATGCTTCATTTTATTTGCGTAATCCTTTGTACTGAAAGGATGCTTGGAGTTGCAGCCCTTGTACTAAGCCACACAATGCTGAATGAAAACCGTGTTCTTGTCCCAAAGCATTTACAAGCCGATTCCTGCTTTGTGGACTTGATTCCAGCTGGGATGCTGCTCCTTAGAAACAATTCAGTAATGGTATCGTTATGGGTGGGAAAACCAGTAACTTAGAGTCATAGAACCATTTAGGTTGGAAAAGACCTTTAAGATCATCAAGTCCAGCCATAAACCTAACACTGCCAAGTCCACCACTAAACCATCTCCCTCAGTGCCACATCTACATGTCTTTTAAATACCTCCAGGGATGGCAACTCAACCACTTCCCTGGGCAGCCTGTTCCAGTACTTGACAAGCCTTCTGATGAAGAAATCTTTCCTAATATCCAATCTACACTTCCCTGGCGCAACTTGAGGCCATTTCCGCTCATCCTATCACTAGTTACTTGATAGAATAGACCAGCACCCACCTCACAACAACCTCCTTTCAGGTAGTTGCAGAGAGCGATAAGGTCTCCCCTCAGCCTCCTTTTCTCCAGGCTAAACAACCCCAGTTCCCTCAGCCGCTCCTCAGAAGACTTGTGCTCCAGGTCCCTCACCAGCTTCGTTGCCCTTCTCTGGACACGCTCCAGCGCCTCAATGACTTTCCTGTAGTGAGGGGCCCAAAACTGAACACAGTACTCAAGGTGCGGCCTCACCAGTGCTGACTGGTGACTCCCATAACCCACCTGAATACATCAAGTAAATCATTCTGCAGGTTCTGTACTCAAGATACTTTGCTGCCAAAATACTTTTGTGCTAAGCACAGTATAACGCTGGAAGATGTGGGTCTCATGCATTTGGATTTGGACCACCTCATGCAAACCATCTTCTGCCCATACAGCTCCTTGCAAACCCTCACCAAGGCTAGATGTGCTAGTCAGTTCTGGTGACAGCACAAGACCACATGTTGACAAGTCACTTGCTTCAAATACTGAGATGTTAATTTCTAGGTGCACACTGTTTTCACTAATAAAAATTTACCTGTTATCTCAGTAGTAGCCTTTTTTTAAGACTATGTTTCTAAGACTTTCACAATGCATGAGAAGAGAAAGTATATCAGCTTTTGACCTCAGCTACCGTCCTTTCCCTTCAGCTGCTGTCCAGAGCCAGCCCCAAAGCCAACCACAGCATGAACTCCATCTCATGAAGTTTACCTTGTCTGCGCAGAAGCCTAGCAGCAACCACAGGCTTGCAAAAGGCCAATACAGACTCAGAGCTGCTGACCATAGAGGTCTGACTGACAAAAAAGAGCCTCCCCGTGTCAACACAAATTGTCAAAAAACTTGTGATTCGTGTATTGCAGAGCTAGAAATAGAAAGCAACGCTTTCACCATAGTGCTGATATTTGAATAGCTTTTTTTTTTTAAAAAGGGCAAACAATTTGTTCCCCTGAAAGCTTACTTACAACAGCAATGACTGGGCTCAATTTCAATAGAAATTAGAATCGCCTTTTTTCAAAAGGAAGATCAATTCTGTTAAAGGTTAAGAACGTAACAAACACATGATAAAACTAAACACTAAAAAGCACTGTACTTAAGAGAAACAGGGTGGGCAGAAGATACAACCATGGACGCCACATGACCAAACAGAAAAGCAGAATCTGGGATATTGGCAGATGACAAGCTGAGACAAAGGCTGAGGTCTGAAAGAAATCCATCAAATGAGGTAAGGGAACAGAATGGGGCACTCCTCAAGCATACGTCCTTGAAGTTATGAAAAATATTGTCACATTGAATTTTATTCTAGAAGAGAATCTGTTCTGAAAGAACCAATCTACCAGTAAGACTTCGGGAAAGTCCCCAAGTTACTCATGGCTTAACACAAGAGAATACTGAAGTCAACTCTAGCTGATGTTATATCAGACTCTTACTGGATACAGGTGAACCATTTAACTAAACAATTATGATTCACTACAAGCAAAAAGCAATGCTTTAATTTCTTTTGCAATTGGAAAACAATATGTAATCTTAGCCAATATCTAATTTACTTGTTTGGATATTTTAGAAAGAAAATTTCTCAAACCTAAAAACAATCATGAGAAAAACTGAGCAGGGGGAAAGAGTCACACAAAAATATAGAAAGGACCTGTGAAGGGATGCTTTATTACATGGCAAAAAAAAAAAACCCACTGTGCTACAGCCATGAAAGAAAGCTTTTTTGGTTGAAGAATCCTGGCTAAGGAAAGTGACAGCAGCAGCAGAGAAACCTGTAAAAACAAACCCACAGTACATAACAGATGGGGAAAAAAGACACTGATAGCAATGAATACAAATTAACACTGCAGAAACGCAAGCAAATGATGGAAGCAAAAAAACACATTAAAAAGCTATGGTGAGGTTTATGACAATAGGATCTCCTCCCTAAATGGAACAAGAATAAGTGAACGCCAAGCAATTATTTCAGTAACTGGTCATTCCAGGCAAAAATTATCAAACAATTCAGAAAAAGACAAGTGTATTTGGCAACTACTTCTACTCTGCATTCAGAAAGATGCAAGACGCTATATTCACATCTTACAGTGATAATGACATACCTCCCATGCCATCAGTAACTGGAGAGAGCTTTAAATAGCCCCTCAGCTAAAACCCTGTATTCAAGAGTAGAGGGCAAATGAAGCAGTAACTTTGGATTTAATGACTGCTTTTAACAAACATAGGAAAGGAACACAAGAAGTTCCTGGTGGCTGGAGAGAGCCAGTATCAAAGCAGTATTTAAAAGGGTTAAGTGGGATAACTTAAGCACCTATCAAACAGTTAAGACTGACATCAGTGGTAAGCAACAGCAGCAAAAGGTTATCATGGGACACAATCAATAAAGCATTGAAAGACAGTAGCATAATTAACACCAATCAACACAGCTGTATGGAAAATAGGCCTGGTCATGTAAATCTGATCATTTGTATGCAGTTACATCATCATTTGATAATGGTAGTGTGCTGACAGGACGTATTTCACACTATGCAGCAATTTCAAGTCATGCTATACATAAAATCCTGAATTAAAAGATTCACCATACTACATCAGCACTGCTCATAATAAATGAATTTCAAAAGTGGCTAACGAAATGGAAACTAAATGGAGAATCAGCATGCAGATAACAGATTCCTTGTCAGTCCAGCAAAAAAAAAAATTAGGTACACCATTTGGAAGCTGAAAAGAGCTACAAACTGCCTCAAAAGGCAAGGCTCATTATTTACTGAAACAATTTACCTGTGACATGGTAGATTCATTACTACTGGTACCCTTTAAATCAAGACCTCAGCCTCTTTTCAGGAAGATATGCTAAATCAAGAAAAGTTGAAGGACTACTACTCATATAGCCTGCATTTCTCTGACCTGCACTGAGCAGGCAGTAAGAATAGATATTCATGTGGTTCCCTCTGGTCCTTAAGTTTATAAGCCTAGGAAACAAAGACCCAGACATTATTAATCCCTCTGGAATTTAATGCAATAAGTGAATCATGCTTAATCCATCTGATACAGTAAAAAGTGTCTTCAGCATTTCTACGGGATTTCAACTGTAATCCAGTGTTAAATTACTGGATGACTGTTAAAATATTATCAAGTCACTTCCCTGAATTTCTGATTTTTAGCTGAAAGCAGCAACAATCTATCCCTCTGAAGCATCTCACTAGCTGTTTGCATAAGTACAAGAGTTTGATACCATGCCTCTGATCTACAACTTCCCATGTAGACCACTTTGACCTACCCCTTAGGAAACATTTTTCAAAGTAATGCTATCAGAACAGTATTTCTGCGGTGTGTCAGAAAGCCTCCCATCAGGTACACCTGTGACAACACACTAACTTCATACAAATCTCTCAAACAAGGTTATGCTCTCTTATACCCATCATCTTTCCACACTCTAAGATCAGTACGAGAGAGATGAGAGTCACATTATCTCTGCCACACAGACGTTATTTGGTCCTGTCTATTTGAAACAAACACAGGGGTTTGAAAATGCCATTCTTGCAGACAGCTCTGGAATGGGCCAGGAAACTTTATTCTCCCAGGTCTACAGCGAGCACTCAAATTGCAAAACAGTCTCCTGCATTTCTTGCTCTAATCAACATCTACTTCTGGCACAATTTTCCCCTTCAGAAGCTGAACACCTCTAACACTCATCACAGAGCAAATTCATTTCAAAGATTCCAAGAGCTCTTTTCCAGCTGATGGCCTTTGATTTCCAAACCTGCTAGCCATAAGGAATCAAAAACTTCAAGCTGCTTCTCACAGGCCTTACTTTGAATACCATTGACATGTCAGCTCAAAAAGGAAGAGGACACGTTAGTGAAACAAGTACTCAACACCTGTTAACAGTGAAACAACTTACCTTACGGAAGGCAATGCTTTAATGTGACCTTTTGGAGAAAACTACTATGAAATTACTTCCTCTGTTTTGTTTTTTTTATCTTATCTCATTTAGATGCAATTACAGAATACTGAAACATTGTACAATTCCATTTTTTTGGATGTTGATCTACTTTTCATAACCATCATCCAAGCACTAGAGAATCTTCAACCAAACTGGGAAATCCACAGGCATATATAGAAAACTAAGAATACTCAGCCGGATTCACCTGTATTTCTCACTTCAGCTTCTGCTCTTCCAGCTCTGTAGCCAAGTCCTAAATCCAGGGTCCCGCCTTTGACCTTGTCCAGTTAATGGCAGTGGGAGAGATGTACAAAGGAACGCTCTTTGTGAGGGTCCAAACAGCGACTCTTCCCACCCACAAGCGTCATACAGCTTTAGCCTCACCAGCTGAGTTACAAGACTTACAAACCCCGTAATGAGAAGGCAGAAACAGTTATAACTGCTTTTAAACCAGAAGTCATTTGTATATGGGAAATAAAGGTATTTTTGTATATCCTTCACATCACTCAGCGCAGTGTCCTGCAAATGTTGTCCTCAAACAGATGTGCATTGCTCTGTGTTCCATTCTTTCATGTGGGGCAACAGAATGCTGGAGCATCACATGCCACCTGTAAGCCCATAAACACAGGATTTCCCTCATTTGGTGCTTAGCTGCATGACTGCTGTGGAATTATAACCAGGATGCATGTGCCACCCAGAAGACAGTAACACACCAGTTCAGTCACCCATTTCACAGCCAAAACCACATTATCTGTGACTGAGCACAACTGTTGCCAGAGAAAAAGCTTTTGACTTGGATAAAGGGTGGGATATCCTTCCCCAAGATCCTGTAACCGTACAGTTCCTATGACACAGCACTGTCCCAAAGGCATCTGCATGTCTGAAGAGTCCTTTGAAAGCCAGGCATCATGCCCTGATGATGTCTGCTTCATCTTTCTGAGCCCTGCCAGTCCCTGCTGGCCCCCCATCCTGGGTTGGAAAGGGAGACAGACATGATACAGGATTTGCTACACAGAGCGTTGGGATGGTGGGAACGTCCTTGCCAGTGACCTGGGTTTGCTTTCTCTTTGCTCCCATCTGCTTTCCGCCCTCACTCTGATTACCACAGAAACGTCACCCCTTGGGTGCCTCCTCACCACCTGCATGCTAGAGCCATGCCCCCAGGCTTTGCTGGGGTCCTGACCCTCTCCTACTGCTGGCTGCTCTTGTCAGCCCTTTCCAACTCCCGATTGGACCAGGTTCAAGTCTCCCCAAAGGAAAGAGCAACGCTTATGCCAGGTTGCCATCAGAACCTCTCTAGACAGGCTGTGTTTTATCACTTGAGGGACAAGATCAGACCTGACCCCAGGAGATGCATGCTCTGGGAAGAACACACTGGGCTACAGGGCCAGTTCTTCTTGTTCCTCGCTACGGTTGCTCAACCAGCAGGACACAGCAGGCTGTTACACCCTACGGGTGCACAGGGAAAATCAACCGAGAGCCTGCTGTAAAACTGGGGACAGTGTAAGACCACAAAAGGAGACTTTGTCCCATCATGACCTGGTCATCACAGAAAAAGCAACCTCAGAACTCTGGTTTTATTTGGTCCATCTGAGGTTACCCCTGGCTGGGCCAAAGCCAGGGATGCACGCAGCCAGCCTGCCTGGGGGTAGGCTGGGAAAAGGCAGCCTGTGCCCTCCCTCACCACCTCCAGAATTTGGCAGTACCCCATACAGTCAGCCTCCCTCCAGAGCCCACACTGTCCTATCTCCATTTCCTTGAGTCATTTGAGGCTTTGGGTCCACTGTCAGCCTGTTGCTAGTGGGCAAAGAGCCAATGCCCCCAACCAGGTGGCAAATACTGCCCCACAACTTGCCAGCATAGCTGTCTTTTTTCCAGGTAAAACATCATTGCTGACCTCCCAGAGGCTTCAGCAAGCATTGTTATTGCTTACAACTGAACACAACCTCATACCAATACAACACAACTTTACCAGGATCCATGTCACAGTCATATCCCAGCCGACAGTTATGCCTTCCCAAGCATGAAAGACTTCAGATATTGCCACATTATCTCAAAAAGTACCAGATTTAGTTTAGATATATAGTACATTAGTTAAGATATTAATATTTTCAATATATGCTATACCTACCAGACAAATCAAAAACTTCAGGAAAGCAAAGGTCTATTTTTGTTTGATAATTCCCCCCCCCGTATAAGACTCATGGTTTGCTTTGAAGTCACCTTTATTTCACAATGATTGTTTATACAATCATTAGAGGGAGTTTTCATTGGGTAGACTAGCACTAACAAAAATCAAAGACAACTGTCGTGGTTTCAGGTCAGCTCAGTCAGTAACAAAGCACCACAAAGCCGCTCGCTCACCCCCCACCCCCTTGCCTGGCCACGTTGGGATGAGGAGAAAATACAAAGGCAGGCTTGTGGGTCGAGACAAGGACTGGGAGGGATCACTTCCCACTTATGGTCACGGGCAAAAGACAGGCTCAACTTGGGGAAGAAACAAAATCAATTTAATTTACTACAAATCAAAACAAAAACAAAACACAAGGGTATTAGGAAGGGAAACCAAACATCAGAACAACCTCCCCCCACCCCTCCCGCCTTCCCGGCTCAGTTCACTACCGATGCTTTCTACCTCCTCCCCCCGGCGGCGCAGGGGAACAGGGGATGGGGGTTGAGTCAGCTTGCCACACATCGTCGCTGCCGCTTCTTTCCTCAGGGGGAAGATTCCTCACT
>VYZV01015297.1:16173-39267 GCA_013401275.1 Pandion haliaetus | reverse complement strand
CCACGGACCCGAAGGGAACCGGCGGGGAAAACGCGGGTGTCACGAGAAAGGCGCCTCAGGCGACAGCAGACAACCGGGGCTCGGCCGCGGCAAGGCTCTCTCCTCCTCGCCTGGCCGCTCTGCCGCTCTCCCTCGCCCCCACTCCTTTTCTCCCTTTAAAATGAGCAAGGAAAGGGGTGAACAGGCAGACGCACAGATTTGCTTTTCAGCAGAACTCGTAACTCAAACGGTAAATCTCCAGCACTTTTGCTTAAACTCTTGCCCCGGGGTTTTACGCCCATTAGGGAAGCAAGCTTGTGATATAGGCAGAGGCTCTTTATTGCAAATTTAAAGTCTTATCTACACGTGCAGCCTGTGTCACAGCTATCTCTGTGCGCATCGTTATATTCCCAACGAGCCAGCGTTTATTGTTTCGATCAGCTGTTGAGATCAGCGGCAGACACAAGATCAGATGGGAGTTTTATGATCTGTGCCCGATGCTGGGCAACTCAATTTTTACAAAGTCCGCTGGGCAAATGCGCGAAGGTCCGTCTGTTCAGGACAGGGCGGTGAAGGGGTTCCCGCTCCACGGGGCCAGCCAGATGCCACATGGCATCCTCCTGCCTGGGAGCCCCTGCGCCGATGCCTGGCGGCACTGGGAGAAGAGCCAGGAGCCCAGGACCCACACAGAGGGGCATGAGATGGCAAGTGTCTGGGAGCCTGGCAGAAAACACCCGTGGTCTGCACCCCAGCTCCGTCCCGGCCCTTTGACAGCTGGGATCCAGTATAGCACTGTGGAAGGACTTCCCTTACCCGGTGCCATGTCACAGCCTCATATGGCAGGACAGTCACTGTCGCGGGATATATCCTTATCTCCCAGGCATGCAACCACTTCCTTACTTCTGCCTGTGCTCAAACACGCTGTGCTCGCATCTGTCTGCAGTCTGAAGTGCCAAGTACCATCCCCGTGGCACCATGAGTCTCTTATCCTTAAAGGACCTTCCTTTAAGGTTTGTCTTCCCTGATGAAAAAAGCTCTGTTCCGCACCCCCAGCCCCACCAGGCTGGACTAAATGCTACGCTTGAGTTCCAAAGGCAATGAGGGTCAAGCGTTTTAGCTGGTAAAGTCGCTGAGAGCATCCCTCAGGCTGGCACAAAGGCAGACCCTGACGAGACAGGCAGGTTTAGCTGCGGTGGTTTACGGCATGAACACCCCACCACCACCCCGGTTCTGCCAGAGCTTTCCAGCCCCCAGTGGAGCGGGCAGGACAGGAGACATGGCCACACCTCGGTTCACAATTCAGAATGTCACTTATGTTCAAGCCCTGAGCTTATCTACGGTTAAGAGAAGGAGAGGGGATCCTGGGGAAGCCAACAAAACCACGCAGCAGCTCAGCCATTAATTTGCAGAAAGTAGCAGTGCCGTTTGTCTTGTCCAAAGGTATCACCAAGAAACTGTTGATGATGGGGACTTACAGGCTTTCACTGCCCTGTTTTTTTACGTTAGTATTTGAGAGGACCCACAGGCTGTATTAAAACAGGGACAATGACTGAGAAAGCCCAAATTCATGCAAAATACTAATCGGCCTGCCAAGACCTGTATATTGAAAAAAAGCAAATACATGCCAGCATTGAGTTTCTTCCCTCAATAGAACATTTTTGTAATTATCACTTCCAGCACTTGACTTCTGATCACGGAGCTATTGCGCTGTAAAAGATAATTCATGCTATTATCACACCTAATTAAAAGCTACTTAGCTGTAGAATTTAGGCTCCGCTTTATTTTTAGATTCTGTGCCGAAATGAAATTATCTGCTGTAGCTAATTCACATAAACTTGTTTTTCTTCAACATTTGGAAGAGAGATCTGTAGCCCATACAAATGTACAACGAAAGATTTCTTATGTGACGCCAACAAACAGAAGGGATAACAAAAGATCGTTGCTTACGCTGTAAAGAGTAAAAGAAAATGATGAGAAACTGAAGCAGTGAATGGCTTTTATAAAGGTAGGCAGAGCAGTTTCAAGCCAAAACCACTTTGTTGATGTGTTTAGGAACAAGCTGCTGCAGCTACAGAGAGGTGGCAGAATAGCCTCACGCATAGACCTGGAACTAGAAGGCAGAACTGGGGGGGTGAGGGGGGGGGCGCATGCCATAAACCCGTGGCCCACAGCCCGCCTGCGAGCACGCGGGACTGGGTACGGCCCTGCTGGAACTGGGGAACAGAGCAACCACCCACCTTGGCCATGGTTGACCCGGTGAGCCCCCCAGGTCTCCCCTCTCTGTCATAAGGGCACGGATGGTTGGCGCAGCGGAGGCACCTTTTGCCGTGCGTCCAGGCTTCACCCCTTGTGTTTAAACAAGCGCCGGGACATCTCCGTGGCTGTGTTTGCACGGATGGACGTGCTGAGACCAGAGCCTGAGCTGGGTTGCTGATCATCCACCCTGCTTAACTGTTAGCGTGCTCCAGGGCGCAGTCTTGGGCAATGCCACGTAGCCTGGCACAGCAAGACAGTGCCTGGGCATAGCCTGGGGGGTGGCACACAGGAGGGACTGTTCCCAGCAAGCAGCAGAGGTGGGACCGCGCTGCTTCCCCTTCCCATCACCCTACGCAGTCTCCCAGCTCTGTCTCAGGAGGCTTTGCAGCCACAAACCTCCCTCCTGCCCCACCCCAATTCATGCAATACAAACCCTGTTTCATGCAATAAAACACCATTCTTGTGGGCTGCAGCACAGCTATTGCATTAGCTCAGACAGCCAAAACTGAAAAAAAAAAGAAGGGAAACATCTACGCGTTAATACCAATGTCTTAGGGCCACAGGGGCACCAGATGGGAGACCAGGATCAAGCACTGTGCAGCATGGATATAGCCAGCCTGTGTCACTTGGCCTCGGGATCAGAGCGCTGCTCCTGCCTCTGTTTACTTAGCGGTAAATACAAAGCTGGTGATGCCTGAAGGCTGCGCAAGGCTTATTTCTCTGCAGAAATAAGCAAGAGGCACAATTGGTGTTCAGCTTTGCAGATTACCTGGGAACAATGAAAGTCAGGAAAAAAAAATAGCCCCCCCCCCCATGCTTACATAAAGCTGCAACATCATATTAAGGCTATTAGGTCCAGAAGATTTTTAAAAGGTTTCTGTGCCAGGGAGGGTGCAGCTCGGCTCTGCACAAAGGAGGGTCCGCAGAGCAGCTCCTGGGTTGCATTGCCAAGAGCGTGAGCACTGCTGAGGGCACACGGAAAAGCTGAGGGCTGCCTGGCTGCCCCTGGTAAGGCAGCGGGTAGGTGACAGGCAGAGCCTGCTGCAGGCAGGGAGAACGGCTGGGACCTGCTGCCGGAGGGCACAGACCTGCAGATGCCCGGAGCTGACAGCCTGCCTGCAGCCCTGTGCCTGGCTCTGGCTGGGAAAGATGCTTAAGCTACTGGCTCCAAAGGGAAATCTTCCTCAGCCTTCCAGGTATCAGCAAAATGATTGCAGTTGAAAGTATGACTTTTTGCTGGGTTTTGGTTTTTTGCTTTGTTTTGGTTTGGTTTTTTTAATTTAGGTAATTACTACAGTCCTATCAGCTATTTTTATTTAAGTGCCACCTTAAATTTCAGTTACACCAGCTAAAACTCAAGTGCTGACATACTTATCCCAGAATGAAGCTGTCTGATACTGACTTAGGGTATCTTCTGGTCTCGAATAGCTGTAAAAACATAAGCTCTTTTCTATTGCATCAGCACGAGGGGTGACGGTGTCACTTAAACTGTTATCAGTGTAAGTAAAGTGGGACATCTCTTGTGTCTCGATAAACACCAAGGAGCTGGCTTTGACTGTGACTGCTGGTCTTCTCATCAGGGGAGAGACTGGCTTGCCACAACCCCCCAAATAAACCCATGCTGTAAAGATGTAGAGGAGCTGTATATAAATTACAGCTAAACCAATTTATTCTCTCATCTGTGGATGTTTGCTGGCTAATTTAATGAGAAATAGAAGGCTGTAGCCAGGGAAAATCTATCATGTAAAGCAAACAGTCTTGCCAGAAAAATATCAACTTAATCTACGAAGTCGATTGCTCTTTCATTCAAATTATGAGGACTATCTTGTACATTTAAATTGCTAGTGACTGAAAATCCTGCAAAAACATATTGCATTAGGCATGCTAACAGCAATAACCTGCTCATTTTTGAGTAGAGTACAACCAAGTGGTGAGGATGACTTCAAGTAGTCTTTTCAAATGGCTTGGATTATTTTAAGTCATAAATTCAAAGTCTTCTGGCATCACAATAGCTGCCTCTCTGAGCTGTGTTACTGCTTGATAACAGCAGCGAAACACTGCAGACAGATGATAAAGCAGTTTGATGTGAGCTCCTGTGAATGACACCATGGAAGAAATCTGTCCCATGAGACCTGAGGAATCCCAATCATGAAGAAGAGTAATTGCGGTCAGATAAAAATGGCAGCTTGTTCAACGCATCGACTTCCTATCTGAAAAAATATAATTGAGCACATCTGCTTGGACGAAGGGGACTCTTCACGTGCATAATTTCTAATCATCAAAGGATTGCACAATTTAAGTAACATATATACAGTTCTTTCTCTTTTTTTCTAATTTGTATTGAGGAAACATTACAGTTAAGGAAAACTCAGCTGTTGGGATAGCCTGAGCAGTGTGACTCTCTGCATTTTATGAATTCTCATGGATTTATGCAGTTGCATACCTATATACGTACATATACGTATATGCAACTGCACGTATGTAGCCAGCCATCTGCTTGCAGGCCTGCCTCTAGTGCCTTTTGAGCCACAGAAAATGGAGAGTCCTTAGATCTGGACAATTCCTATTGCAATAGCAGTGTCTAAGACAACAGGATGGTCACATCCCAGGAGAACCACCTCCCTCCAAATCCTCTGCCGGGAGGTGGGATTTAGAGATCGGCAGAGCTCAGAACAGGAAAACAAGAAGCTCCGATGTTAAACCCAAGCCTATTCATTTCACTAACCCTGCTCAAACCGCAGCAGAACTGCAGTCCTGCTCTCCTTGCTCTCCAGCACTAGTTGGAGCAGCTCTGAGCCACCCCAGCGCTGCAAAAAAACTAACACGACCACAAAAGCCAAGTGATTCACCTTATCCTGAGCTAGCATATTGGGCTGCATCAGCAACGGGGCTGCAGCATACCGCTGGGGTCAGAGGGCGGGAGGCAAGACCCTCGAAGCCAGCAGCCGAGTGGGCTGAGGGCTGCCTTGGCATCACAGCCAGTCTTTTTTTTGGGGGGGGGGTTCATTTTCTGCCAGCTCGATAAACTGAACTGCCCCATGAAGGGGCTCGGTGAATGCCGGCATTGGTACATGGGGTGGGGTGGGGAGGGCAGGAACAGGAAAGAAGAAGAGAAGGACATGGAGTGGAGAAGAAGGACTTTGACTTCTGGCAGAGCTGTTTAGATTCATTCAGCTGTATCATGCAGCTCTACTCACTAAAAGGCAGCTGGTCTCCCAGAAAACGTTCCCTACCCAATGGCTCCCCTTCCTCCCTGAGTGCACGGCTGGAGGGCTGCACCGGGAGCGGGGTGGGGAGGAGGGGGTGGGGGCGAAGGATGGCCGGTGGGAGCCCCTGCTCCACCTAACATTGGTTGTGAGACCACAGCCTGGGTTGTTAAAACTCACAGCCCATGCTGCAGGCTGTCTTAGGGAACTGAGATGCAATTTTTAAAATTTCAAGAACATGGTTTTAGAAAAACAGTCCCTGGGCAATGTAACAAACGGTTGCACTTCCACAAATAAGGGAGCAAGAAGCAGTTGGAGGGGCTGTGGACTGTGGGGTGCAATGGCCCTTGTGAAAGGTAACATTGCATGCCAGCCACGTTGCCTCTCCAAAGAAAAGATGTGTAGCAGAGTTGTCCTGTACGATCAGCGGAAGGAGAAGGGAACCACCTGTGCAGAAAGCAGAGATACACCACTGTTCAGAAACCACGGGTGGGAAGAAGGACCTGGACCTAAATTTAACAGTGTGTTAAAGTTCAGTTAGGGGTATGCACGCACCCAGCTCTCCTCCAGCAGCCCAGTAGCACCCGTTTGTCCGTCACATCCCTGTCCATCACTTTGGAGATCCACCACTGATCATCCAAGCCCCTGCTCCACCAACCATCCTCACTACTGCATTCTCCATCCTTCATCTTGATTGACTCTGGATTCATCTGAGGAGGCGGGAGAGGAGGAGGAAGATGTGACTGTCAAAAAGCAGCAGCAAGAATGCTCTCAGAAATGTTACGTCAAGTGTTCGGCCTCGCTGGCGAAGTGACTGAATTCACTGGATAGTGAAGCAGTTTTTCCCTTAGAATTGATGAAACAGGGGAGGATGTGTCAGGGACTTAAGAAATACAGCTTACATACACAAGAACAGTGTAAAATGAGGTAGAGGATGAAGAGGCAGGAGCAGGATTGTCCAGATCATCACCTGGGAGGGACACAGGCAGTCCGCTGTCTTGGCTGTTTTACCCATGACAATGAACACCCAGCACACATCTTTTACTGTGAGTATTTTTGCTGCCTCTTTCTGAGCAGCCACATCCAGCATCATCTTCCTCAGATGAATCAAGATCAGTCAAGTCAATCCAGCGTGAAGGACAGAAATGGAAGATAATGCTTGGGCGCTCAGTCGCTCAGACAAAGCAGCCAAGATAATTTCAACCAGTGATCTGCTCATTAATTCTAATGGGAAAAACTGCTTTGCTATCCATTGCGTGCCTAACACTCACACTTTTCAAGAACACGTTTTCGGTGGGGAGGGGGAATATGGCTGTGTATGTTTTCTTCACGCTAGCCAAAGCAAAGGATGAAGGTGCTTCACAGCTCTTCCGAGGCCCATGATTTCAGTTCCTGAGGCACTGAATGTTGCTGCACAGCGAACAGGAAAACCCAAATGCTCTCAAAACTGGAGCTTTGTATGTGAAGGTGTTTATGCTACTGGGGAGCCAGGCCTGTTCTGGCGACTTCGGCAGGTTGACTATGAGATGGCACTGCAGTGAAGTGTTTGTACAGAGGGGTATGGACCTTGCCAGACCTGCTGGACTTTCCCATTGCACACACTGCTAGCAATGCAATGGTCAGAGGAGGTTGTTGTAAAATCATACCCAAAGACAGCCTCCCCCGTTGCCTCCTTGCCTGATTTTCACCAGGGCTTTGCAAATCAGCAGTAGGAAACTATACCCCATTCTCTCCAGCTATCACTGTTTGGACCTGTGACAAATCAGACAGAGGAGAAGAACAGAGAAGCTTCTTAACAGAAAGTTAGTTTCTGCTAGGATTGCTTCTTTTGAAGTCTCACAGCTTAAGCTGCCCTGTAAATGGTGAGCAGGGAATACAGAGCATGGTCAAGTCCTGGCTGAGAGAAGCCAGCATTGCTGGGGCAATGGTAGATCTATGGGTATGCAAATGCCTTTCTCTGCACCTCTTCCTAGGAGAGCAGGGAACTGCCAAAACTAAGAATAAATTGAAAACAGGACCAGCTCAGCTTCATCATGGTATCAGCTAGATTTCCTGGGAGTATGTTTAGATAATAGCACTGAAGAAAATAGCTGGTTTACAGTAGAGCTGCTGTTACCTGTGGCATTCAGCTGCTAGAAGAGTTGCAGCAGGTAATTTTTAGGGACAACTCGTTGCATATAAGTATGTGAGGGGGAGGAAATAGAGCCACAAATGAGGACCAGGAGGAAAGCAACAGCCATACAGTCACAGCCAGGAAAGCAAAGGGAACTGACACTCTTGTGGATGCAGAATAATGAGGTTTGTGGAGATATGATTGGCAACGGGGCTTATCAGCAGCCCTGAATGGCACGGACTCTCCTCCAGAAAATGATGTTGCAAATGAAGTGGAAGAAGGAAAAACTGTAACAGTGACCCTGACAAGCTCCAAGGCAGGAGGATGTTTCAGCAAGTGCTTCAGCGGGCCAGGCAGCAGCAGTGACACACTGGCTGCAGCTTCTCTCCCGAGGGCAGCTCAGTCCAGCAGCCCCAGAGAGAAGGAGCGGTGAGAAGAGGGCTCAGCCCTGGCAGCTTTCTACATATTGCAGACAACTGAAAATCTTAGAAGAAGGACCATTATTTACACAGTGCTCATATCAATGCCTGTGCTATCTCACATGCCATCCTCTTGTCTTCTTATCTGTCAAGCTTCTCTGGCTTTGCGGTGCCGTCCAGTAGCATCCCAGTGTTCTACTGTCAGACTTTTGACTCTCACACTTCCCTGTACACCGGGGTGCAGTGAGTGGGACCAGAGCCTGCGGCTGACCGCCCTGGGGGGTTTGGGGAGTGTTTAAGGTCCTTTTCTCCTTTGCTTTCCACTGGGGCAAGGTTTCACAGGGCACCCCTGAGCCCGAGTTCAGCTCCAGAGACATCCCGGGGTTTGAGATTTCCCTGCAGATGCTGAAGGTGACTCCTTGCCAACAGGGACTTCAGTTTAAAGGGGGGCTGGCTGGCGGAGGCTGAGGCTAGCGGAGTCCCCAGCCCATCTGCCCGTGCAGGGCTGACAGTTTCTCAGGGATTATCACAGTCCCGGGCATCACTAGCCTCCATAGGGTTTGTATGTATAGCTGAGTCAGCAGCTTCTGACTTCCCCAAGAACCAAGAAAAAAGGCTGCTCCAGGGCTCCCTGCAAGCATCTGTTATACAGCCTCCCCCAGGGCAGGCCACCCGGCAGCCTCCTTCCCGGTGGACATTTCCCTTCGGATACTGCCTTCTGCGCTTGACTTTGCTTTGTAATGACGCTACGTGGACTCCCAAGCAATTGGAAAAAATCCCATTGAAAAAACTATGATGCATTTGCTCTTTTGTGAAGAACACATTAAGTCCTATAGACAGGGTCGGAGGTCTGAAATGGGATTTTCTCCCTCTCCGGTTTCTTTCCTTTCTTTCTTCCTCAGCACATACTTGTTTGACAAAACTTTCCTGCACTGACTTCAGAGATGGACACGTTTTCATTTTGGGCACTTGACCTATTGTCCTGGCTATTGTATGTAGCCAAACTCAGCTCTAAGCCCCTTAGAATAAGGAGATTACTATCTCTCTATGAATTTTTGTAAAAATGCTATAGGAAATGTCAGCTTCACAGTTTCCAGGGTTTGTGTTTAAGGAAAAAGGATTACCATGCCAGGCAGGGAATTACCAGCTCCTGACCCCTGCAAATGCTAAGACAGATGCGGATCTTTTCAAACATCTGAGAAAAACTGGAAGTAAATCTCTACCACTGCAGTCCAAACACTGGCCCGTTTGCTCTGATGTCCTCTGCCCCCCCGTCCCAGCGGAGGCTGTGCCCACACAGTCACCCTTGCTCAGGGCTCGTCCTCACGGCTGAGCCCCAGGCTGCAGCTGGGGAGCACCCAGGGGTGCACCAGCGGTGTCCTCCCTCAAAGGGAGGCAATGACATGACTCCCATCCAGCTGGAATACCTTGCAGCCTGCGTTTGGACAAACCTCCTTGTTTTTCCTCTGGTGCACCTTGGTAAGACTTTTAATGAGGAGCTCCAGCCTCCAGCTGCAGAGCTGCTGGAGCCTGTTTTCCCCAGGCTTGGCATCGCCTGCTTGGATGACCCGTGATAAGGAGAGGTGGCTGATGAAACCTTCTCCCGCAATTAGGGCAGCTGTAAGTGTAACTCCTGTGCGGGCTGCGTGGGAACAAGCCAGGCTGCTGAGAGCACCCTGAGCCCATGTGGCTTCTCTGGTGTCTAATAATGCAAGTCAGCTCACCTACCTGTGCTTCTGGCGGGGGCACATGGGGTACTTGGCTGCTGCCTTCATGACACAGGTAGGCACTGGAGATATTTCAGATCTCTATTTCCTTATCAAACCTGGCTGAAACTGGCCAAAAGGAATTAGGAAACCAAGAGATTCAAAAGGCAAATAATGTTTTCTTAGCTTCCATCTGAAAATGTAAACAAGCCACAGCCCAAGTTTCCTGTGTTTCCTTCACTCCATCTCACCTGGTGGGCCTGATCCTTTGCCACACTGAGTCCTGCCTCATCATTTACACCCAAAAGTGTGGGTAGAAGTGTTATCACAGCTCTTCACAGGCACTCTCCCCACTAACCACGTCTCCATTTCAGGCTGCTGCCCACCCCTCTGACCATGCCCGGGTACCTGGAAGGGGTGGTGGTACCCAGTGGAGAAAGAAGGTGGAGGAGAACCATACTAGGAGAGTGTGCTGACACAGGAGCAGCATGGGAGAATTTAGTATGTATGGGAAAGAAAGAAAGAAAAAGAAAGGAAAAAAAAAGGATGAGAGGATCTGGGAAGAACCAAGTCAGAGAAAAATCCAGAAACTATAAGGAAAGCATAGGATGAGGTAAAATAAATTCAGTATTAATGTGATGCAAATTTACTTGCAACCTCCTTGCGTTATTCAGTTAGAGACCACAGTGCATACGGCAGTGAAATAGCTGTATGTATTGTTCAGGAATTCCTTCCCAAGGATTAACTGCTTGCTGGGAGGAATACTGTTCATTTCATTTCCAGCAAGGACAGCATTCATATTTATTAAAAAAATCTGAGGGGCATGAGATGAGAGGACACCTGGCAGCGGTTCTTATCCTGTAAGTGGTTTCCAAGCTAGATCTGAAGTAAACAAACAAACCCGAGGGTGCTCATCTTGCTGTCCTTAAAAATGAGCAGTAGGTATAGCTCCTAATTACAGTGACATCTGCTTTGTCCTTAAGGAGTGACAACTGGTAATGCCTCTTCCTAAACACACCATTGACATTATCAACGTAATCAGAAGTCATTCCAATATGTGCAGGCGATTAGCGATAACCACATCTCAAAGAAGAAGTAAATCTACCACAAGAGTTAATATTCATCTGGAGAGTATGAATCTTTGCATCGTATTTAAATGAGTTTCCTTACTTAAACTGACACTGAAGTTAGTTCATATTTATGAAAGTACACCTCTTCCTCTGTCACCACAGGTTAAAGCAGTTCTCTGAAGCTCTCTCTCCTTTCTTTATTAAAAGCTTGTAGAATTGAACCAAGTTTGATTTTTTTGCAGGCATCATTATATGTGGGCTCACCCACCAGTTTTGCATGCTCATTAAGAAAGAACTCACACTTTAAAAAGCTCTAGCACTGCTGAGCCTGATGTAAGTAGGGACAGATACAAGTCTTGCCCTGCATCAGTCGTCTGTCGCCTGTCAGACTATGATACAACATTCAGTATTGCATGCGACAGTACAGATCTACATTTAGCCTTGTTTCTCCATTTCAAAATCAGATACAAAATTACATATGAAAAGATGAAATCACGTGTGACAAGATAATATTGCCATTAAGATGGAATTTTATAGCATTCATAAAAAGGGGCAACTCTCGAATCAAATGGCTGTGCAGCTGCACTTACCTTAAAGTTTCAAAATACAGTGCTTATTAGCAAGAAACTATCCCATAACCAAATGAGAGTGCAAACCCAGCTGCCTAAATCTGTAAATGCAGGACTTTTCCTGCACAGCTTTATTAAACTGAAAGAGTGAATAGCACTATCTGAGCTAATAGTTGTTTCTGCCAGGATTTGTGGTTTTTTTTAGCGTGTCTGAGCTGTTAGCTCTCTAGCTAAACTGGTCTTACATACTCAGCTCAGCCTATCCTGAGCCTGGATGATTTAAAAAAGACTATAATCCAGGATGAAATTGCAAGTCAGATCTAGGGCATCTGTGCCTGCAGTATCATTACGGGCTGTTGCATTGTCTACCAGCATCGTTCAATCTCGCTTTGCTTTCTGCATTCAATCCTTGTAGATAAATGCTGCCTCCAGCTTAGGTTCGCCTTTTTCAATTGCACGTCTCGGAGCTGACAACAAATAAGAGGTAAGCATTATTAACAAGAGTTTGCTGAAATGTTGGTAGAGCTATTCAAAGCAGTTTTTATGTGCGAGGCTGTGTTTAAGATAGGAACCTGCCATGTCAAGGAGCAAGATTGTCTTTCTACATCTGACACAAATCTCTCCGTTAACGTTTCAATAAATGTCACTCCTCAGTCACCTCCTGGGAAAGGATCAGGGTCCAGGACAACTGCTTTTTTAGGAAGCGGAGGAGAGAGCACATTTTTACCAAGTAATAGAGTTTTCTTTCAATTGCAAAGATGAGTCTGGAGTGGTTCATGCCCAGAGTACATAATCGTCTCTGGCTTCACGTTTCCTGCTGGAGTTCTCTCTTTGCACAGACTCGCATCTATTTTCAAATAATTGCCATTTCCTTTTCCTGTCCTTGAAAACTAGCTCTTGTGTGAACTAATGTCAAATTCTATCCTACCTCCATGTGGTGTGTCATATTGTGCTTTTCTTAACCCAGCTGACGAGAGGCATTAGACACTGTTCACAGGTGACAAAGAGCCTGTTTTAAAGCCTCATCAATTTAATTTTACTTGCTAATTAGCATTGAAACTTTAATAAAACGTCAGCTAAGATGAAAGCGTTAATGCAGGGAGATATTCTTCTATCTGATGAATTATTGGGGAATTCATAACTATGGCTACACAGCTAACCAGAGGTAGAAGAAGACCACGGTCGACATCCCAGGTCAAAAATACATCCCTCTCTGAGCTGGGAGATGCCTGCAGGCACCTGAGCTGCTCTGCAGGGACCTTGGGGATCTTCCAAACTGTCACCAGTCAGCAGAGGGCAACACAGGCTCAAAAACACGGAAAAGCTTCACAGGCTCTTCACAAACGTGTAACTCAAACCCACACCCCCCTCTGCTAACGTGAGCAGGATCAGGCTTCAAGCTACTGCAGCCAAGGATGAAACATTTTGTGTAATTAAACCCTCTTTTCTCCAAATACGCTGATAAGCAAATGAAAGAAAACAAAACAAGTAAACCGAACACAGTTGTCAAGGTCCCAGTAGAATAATTCAGAATTTCTGTGTAATAACCATGTAGCAAAACCTGTGAGCTGGCTACGTACATTTTAGATGTGAAACGGGGCACACTCTAAGCTGGAGAACTAAACAAACGGGAAATCTGGTGTGGCCTTGAAAAGCCAGTTGTAAGAAAGCAATTTGTACTCTTGATGGCAGTGGTACAACTACTGGACCAGATCCTGAGGGTGCATGATTCAGCGCAATATGCTCCACACTTACGTTGTACCCTGGCATCCGAGGGGCAGGCAGGATGGAGGGGCTTACTTCCACTCTGCACCTGGGGTTTCCCCCGTGGAGGGTGGACTTTGTGTCAGACTGGGGTTCAGGTGAGAGCAGACACGTACGCAGTAAGGATGCTCAGCAGAGCCGCAACCCAGGCAGAAGCAACAGATAGGAAATGCGGCAGGACGGAGGCATCCACTGGAGATTTCTGGCCTTTTTTTAAAAATAGTCACTGTCTGTATGCCAAGTCTCTGAGAGGATGAAAAATGTATCAGCTTGGATCAAATGCCATTTATGCTCTTCTGACAATGACCAGAAGTAGATACCTAGAGAAACATTTAAGGCAAGGAAATGCCTGTAGAGATACTGCCCAGAACACCCTGCCAGGCAGTAACAACCTCCAGGGCAGGGACTGCCTGGCCCACACGGGCTGGGTTTGTGCTCACCAGTCCTTCAACAATTTCTCTGATGACTGGTTAAACTCATGGAGACCTTTATCACCCTCCACCTCCCATGGCAAGGAGTTCCATGGAGCCCATACATGGTGTTTGAAGAGCCACCTTGGTTTTTGCCCTGCAACATCTTACCCGCTGGTTTCTTTCATGTGCTTGCACTGGAAGAGATGGTGAAATCCAGCCCCTGTTCTCCATTGCCCCGGCACCCAGAGGCTGCCTTCCTCTCCCCTGTGTCACCTCTTCTCCAGCTAGAAGAACTGTACTTTTTATTTCTTGTAGGGAAGCAATTCCTGCGACAACTTTTGACATCCCACTCTGAACCTTTTCCAGTCCAAATCTAGCTCTTTTGAGAGGGAGTTGAACTTTCCACTTGTGTATTGCAGGGAATGACTGTGAACTGTGCTGAAATAGCAACTATAATCGAAGATTACTAAGTTACAACACGATTGCAGCTGCCTATCTGCCTTACCATGATGCAGCAGAGATGTACAATAATTATTATACTCCTCTAACTTAAATTAATGACAATCAGAAGTCAAATGAAACTAATGAAAATCAGAGGATAACAAAAATCATTCTGTCTTTATTCCCCATCCTAGAGATGAAAAGCCCCACAAATGATCATCTCCTTCCCAATTCTGTGACACAGCATCCTGCATCTTATTCTAATGGCATCTGTTCTGATCTCATTCCCATAGTCAGAGTGGCAGTTCAGGTTTCCAAGCCACGCACAGCTTTCTTTTCTCATCATGAATTCTGCCTTTCCAGCGTATCAGACATAATGCAGTTGCTATGGAATTGAGTTTGCCTTTTGCTGTTAAAAGATGATGGGCTTTCTAATTTAGCAGCATGCTGCTCCATGGTCAGGGCCTGGAGGTGTGTCCAACATCTGGCATGCCAGAGGTAACTGCTGTTCCCCCTTCAGGTCTTTATGGCCCAATTTGCATTTTCCATATAGGTTCTTACCAAAAAAAACGCTTCATGCTTTTTTTTTTTTTTTCCTTCTCTTTATGAAACACAATCAACCACTAAGGATCCTTGAACAGATTTTTTTTCCATTTTTGGAATGGGAAAAAGCAGAAATGTAAAATCTGTAGCTTTGGTTGTTACCCATCTGCTCACTCTGGTTGCAAGCATTTATGCAAACCCTGTGGCAGCCTTTGGGTTTGCTACGTCCCCTGCACCCCAGGGCATGGCAAAACGATGCCAACTTTTTACACTGGCACAGGGGAGACGCATGTCGTTGCAGGTGGATAGATATTCCACAGCGTTCTTTCTTAGATCAATATCACCAGCTAGTATGATTTGGCATCCAAGAATAATGTCTCCCTGTGTGTGAATGTATCGCCAACACGTGGAGCCACGCGGGGTCTCACACCGTTTGCCAGGGCAAGCGCCGTGCTGTGAAACACGGCCACGTGGGTCCAGCCCCTGAATGCCTGGAGGAAACGAAAGCCTCTCCTCCACGTACGGAAAGTGTTTGTTCTTCTTGCAGATAAGGAGCAGCCTGTGCAGGACCTGCGGCGCAGCAGGGATGCCTGCACCCCTCCCTGCAGAGCAGCGGCCGCGTCTGCGGGCAGGCACGCCAGCATGGACCCCAGATGTGCGCTGCTCCACACGTACGAGGAGACCAGAGGAAAGGATTTCCTCTGCTTGCTTCCCCGCAGCACTTGCACGCAGCCCAAGGACAAATCATGAGCCTACAGCTGCAAGATACTGAGGAGTTTTTCAGCTTCCTGGATGCAACCTAGCTCAGCCCCAAAAGACAGCACCAACTTCGAGTTGTGCACTTCCAAGCTCTGTAAAAAATATCAGTCAATCAGCTGCAAGTTTCATTTTTCTGTCCCTCATGGTGGGAGAAGTGAAGGCAGAAAAAGGCGGAAATTCTATAGATGCATTACGAAGAGGCTGGAAAAAAATAGTACAAGTCACAAATTTACTTCTTCCAACCGTTTGGTTATTGAACCCTCTCTCTGAGATGACACTGGATGGTTTCAAAACTGGTTCATGAGTGTTACGTTGTTGACTGCCAGCAAAAACATAGCATCCCACTGGATCAAAGGAACAGGCTGCCTCATCAAAGAAAGACCAGACACAAGGGATTAAATCTTGCATGTCACTGGAAACCCACCTATGAAATCAAAAGAAAACCGGAGATTGTCAGAGGGCATATGCTCAAATTTTATGGTCTTTCAGGATTGAAATATCAGACTCCAACCCAAGCTGTGTAAAAGCACTGCAGTTTTCAGCTAGAAAAGGCTGCCAGCTGATACGCAGCTCTTTGACTACAGAACACTGATTTTTGTCATAGGAGAGGAAGGAAATAGTTAAACTAACTCTAGGCGCCCCTTTTTTAAAAAAAAACATAAATAATCTTTATCTTCCAAAACAAGTTAAACCTGTTTGAGTGTTTAACAAGTAGGGCATCCAGGGTCAGGTTTTGTAAGGCCTGTTCTCCTGCGGGCTGGGTGGGCTGGGGAGAGCACAGCAGAAGCACGTCCCTCGCTGCACCAGAACCCGGAGACCAAGATGGTGCAGGAGCTTGATAACATGGTGTAATGCGGTTGCTGAAAGGCAATCTTATGTTAAAACTCTTGAATCAGCAATCTTAAACCCAAGATCTCCTTAGATATCAAAAACAGCGAGAGTTTAAGAAACTTAGCAGACCATTTTGGGATTTGCTTGTTGCAGCCTAGGTAGGTCAGAAGCAAGCTGTGAAATGCCAGTGAGGTATCTCGCAATCCATTCCACCAAACCCATACTGGAGAACAGAAATCCCTGTTCAGATGGGGTCTGGCCAACGCTGGAGTCAAAAGTACATTCCATGTCTTCTCATCTCTGGGAAGATCTGTGGAGGAGGAAAAGGCTATCCTGGGAAGTGGAGGCAAGTGGTTACACATCTGTACTTGCCACAGCGAGTTAGCCTGCCATGGGGCCAGGAAAGCCCCCAGTAACCCCAGTGAGCCACTGTGCTGCTACAGGGCATGGAAAGCCCCTCCAGCAATCTGCTGGTATGGGAGGGTTCTTCCTCTCAGCCTCTGGCTTTGGTCAGTGAAATGGTGGCAAAGATACATTTTAAAATGTATGTATGCATTCTTATGCATGGAAGTATACAAAAAATAGTTTTTTGTTTGTATGTGAAAACTGCTGTCAGCAGTGTGGAGGTTGGTCTGTGCATGTGCTCTCCCAGGAGATGGAGTGGTCCTTCATTTAGAAAAAAAAAAGAAATACCATCCTGTACTGTCCTTGGGAGATTCTTAATTTGGATGTCTTCTCTCCCTGAAATCCGCTCTCCACAAAGGGAGATGGCAGTTTAAGTTCATGCTCTGAAGATCGCCAGCAGCGTTTAGACTTACATCCAGCACAAGGACCTAGATGTACCTGTGTGAACACGTAGAATCAACAGCATGGAAAAAAATTGAGAAAGGTCCCAGCATTCATCTATTGTGTCCTGGTCACTTCCCAGTGAAGCGCCAGTGGGCTTGTGCTAGCTGAAGGGTGGCCGAGGCATCAGAGGAGTGGGATGCAGCAGTGGGAGGCAGCGTTGTATCACCCACGGTGAAAGCCGCTCTCAATTTTCCCTTCATAAATCAAAGGAAATCATCGTTCTTAAAAGCGATTCAGAGCAAGAGGCTATATTCAACCATCTTTATTTTACCAGTGGGAGCTTTCAGTTTTCCTACCCTATTTGAATGATGCGCCTTAATGCTTTAAAGTAATTTTGAAAAGGAGAATGTGTGTATCAAGCTTTGTAACCTCTGCAGAATAAAGAGAGGTTAGGAACTGGGTTTTGCATAGACATTATGTTATCCAGTTCATGGGGAACTGTTACTGCCAGGCAGCTTGAGGGATGGAAATGTCTTTGCTCTGGATTAGACAGATCTCATTGCTCCTGCTCCTAATCACATCAGTGCTGATGAACAGAAAGTTTGTTTTACAGTTGAGAAACCAATTAATCTAACTCCAGCCCTCTAGAAACAGGACTCTGCTGTAAATCAGTCGTCAGTGCTCCCTTGATGATCAGTGGTGAACACCAGGCGCTGTCAGACAGGGTTTCACTCACCGTGGTAGCAGACCATGTCCTGAGATGCCCACGCAGCCACTGTCAGAGTGGCACTCAAAAGTCTGGCATTATTCATCTGGGGAGCCTGCAGCCAAAGCAGCTGAACTCAGTGAACTCTCCAGAAGCACTTCCTGAAGTTCAACTAATTCCACTAATTTTTCATTTATAGCTGGTAATACCAAATGCTGCTTTAAGGACAGTAGGGTCATGCAGCTCACTGTGACACATTTGCTATATTTTGTTTTCCTGCAATTATTCAGCCTTTGTTTCTCTTGCAGTATCTGCCCTGTGTATCAGGACTGACACGTCAGATAGAGGAAACCCAGAGCCACAACTGGGCCTGCTTGTGCTTCATGTTCTTTGGGGTTTCAGGGCACAGAATGGAGCTACTGAGATGAGAATCCAGCCATTGACTCATTAAATATGAATAATTCACAAGTTACTGTTTTGTTTCTTGCAGTTTGGTTAATTTGTAATCAACTGATTAAAAATGACCCTTTGTAAAGATAAATCACTTTAATGACTTAATGCTAGACCATGAAATAGGATGCGTAATAATCCATCTAATCCTTTGTTTAGCTGGAGGATAAAAAAATCACAACAAAACAAAAAACCACTGCCAAGTGCTTTGGCTTTATGCTGCATCCGTAACGCTGTTTGCTGGGGCTCGTTTACCTGCAGACTCTAGAGCTACATTTTCGACTTTCTTGCTTAAACAAGCTTCACTCCTTGGGAGCAGGCAAATGCTGCTCTTCCCACCAGTGAGCGCTCCTCAGTGATTCTGAGCAGGGCTCCACTCAGCGATGCTGAGATAGTTATTGGGTCTCCAAAACACCTCCTCCCAGGCTCTGGCCACCCGTGTCTGCTCCTTGGTGCTCTTAGGCTATAACTGAATTGCCTTTCTAAGGCAATGCTGCGGAGCCCTGGGACAGCTGAGGAAGGCAGAAGCTAAGGCAGCAAACACAGACCACGAACGACTGGATGTGTCTGCCGGCAAACATTTTTGCACGTCCAGTTCTGTCACAGCTGCTAGAAGTCAGGGTAGCATTGACTCTAGGATGGACAGAGAGGAGAGATGATAGTAGTGTAACCTATAACTAGGTATACCTTACAAAAGGGTAAGCTCTGTGTTTGAATCCATGGCCAGATTATTCCTCTAGCTTTTCAAAGAAGCATTTTGCACAGACGTGGAATCCCTGACTCCTAAATTCATCCCTTTCTCCTGTCACACAACCACAGTTGCTTTGTAACCTGGAAGCCCATCGGAATTTCATAACCAATAATTCTGTCTCGTATTAGCATAATGGTTTACATAAATAGACTGCTTGAATATGAATGCAACCATTGTCATCACCCTTCACCTTAAGCAGGCACGATGAATGCAGTGGCTCTGCAGTGATCATCCACCATTTTTTCTCAGCCTTTGCAAACTCTCTTTTGTTTGAGAAAGGATCCTGCTGTAATCAGCAGTGTACTGACATACCATGGTGGTTACTGTCCCAAAGAAGTTGCCATGCCAAAAATATCTGACCCATGCTTTTAGACAACAGTTTAGGACAAATCAACAGCCAGGTACTTTCCAAGTACAGACGATACCGCTGTTTCCACAGTGAAAATGAAAGTCTGAGCAGTATAAAAAGAGCTATTTATACTGTTCACCTTCATAACTTTTGTGTAAGATCACTAGTAATGCACAGCGTGGAAAGTGGGATTCTTACGCAGTACTTCTCCTCCTGCTCCTCAGCATGTACTATTCCAGCTCCAGCCTTCAAATGCATATTTACACGGATTCGTTGTATCAAACGTGCCTGTGCACCATTGAATTACCAGCTGTAGTAGTGAAACGTGTGCTCCAGAGTGTCTGCCTGACACTGGTCTCGCATCCTTTCAATATGTATGCAAAGGAGGCAACAAGAATAGTGCCAGATGGCGATGGGAATGGAAATGATATGACGTACATATGTGATGCAATTTTCTTTTTTTTTTTTTCCTTGTGAATAAAGCATCTTGTGAAAAGAAGAATTAAATGCAGTATTTATAACAGTCTTGCATAAACATCCCCAAATTCCAAGCAGAAGACAAAAGGCATGAATCATATCACAGCAGGCGCTATAGCTGGGGAAGTGGCCTTTATGAAGATTGCTTCCGTAATTTGGGCTCCAGAATGAAAGAGAGCTGCTCTTAGAAGATCTGTAGGAAGTTGATAATGGCTTATTTAATTGTAGTATCACTAATAAAATCTGGGTTTTCATCAAGAACATTTCCTTAGCTAAAAATGCCACGATTCTTCAAGCTGTAGTTTGATCCTGTTCATTTTGTCTATAAATGATATAAAGCCAAAAAAGCAGATTGGGACATTATAGTTTCATTTAAAAGGAAACTTTTCAACTGCGGCTGCAATGCACACCATACAAGAAGATAAAACCCACACTAAGTGACTTGGTAGGCAGAAATAAAACAATTACTCATAACACCTGTATCATAAAGCAGGGGAAATTTTCTCTATCAATTATAGAGGAAATGAGACTATACTTTGCTCTTTATGGCTTGACAGCTAAAAATCTCCCATCAACTGACAAGAATTAAAGGTATTCTCCTCTTGCATGATTCTCCATCGGTTTTGGTGGCAGTTTTATGTTCTTAACGTTGAACAGCATTTGGCCTCACTGAACGTGCATTATATTCCTTGTACCAGAAGAATATCACCACATTCATATTATTCATGGGGAAATCCTGAAATAGAAAGGACATGATCTAAAGAAACTTCTGATGTCTACACTAAAAATTGTAAGACCCTCTAGATTCCCAGCATTGATGGACACCAAATGTCAAATCAAAGGGATCTATACATACCAGTCACTTCCAGATGTGTCTGACTTCAGACATCCAGAACCGAAAATAGTAGATACAAATACAATTTAATATTAAAATTAAAATATAAAGTATTAACCTACCTGTTTTCCCCACTACTAAACAGAAGAAGTGTGACAAAGATGACAGCAGCTTTCAGATGATCTGGTGATGCC
Source organism: Pandion haliaetus (assembly GCA_013401275.1). Taxonomy (NCBI): domain Eukaryota; kingdom Metazoa; phylum Chordata; class Aves; order Accipitriformes; family Pandionidae; genus Pandion; species Pandion haliaetus. The sequence continues at coordinate 18,647 of VYZV01015297.1, read as the reverse complement.
AGATCTGATTTGTACCTAGATTTTTCCTTCTGAAAGCAGACAGGGATTTTTTGGGGAAGCATATAGTTAGGGGCATTAATGAGCAGTACGTCTTACCGCACACAGACAGCTGCTGAATACATTCCCTGGTACACCTACAAGAGAAGAACACAGGTCAGTGGCTCCTGTAAATCACAGGGAGATGTGGGGCAGGGGTGGTTAACCCAACACCCAGTTTCCTTACCTTTGTATCACCCATCCCCAGTGCAGAGGCTGCAGCTGGATCCAGAAGATGCACAGAGGGCACAAAAGATGTGTGGATCAGAAGGTGAAGAAACCCTTCTTCCTGCACACAGACATTTTGGCACAACCCACCTCACCCTGTTTATGGTGCTCAGCAGCTGGGCATCACTTCGTAGAATTTACCACAAGAGAAGTGCTGAAGGTCAGGGGAGAGAGACAGGCAGAGTCCAGCAAGGAATCCTGCACAGTACCACTGCCTTGGTGGCTAAGCATCAGGAAGCCAGAAGGAAGAGAATACAATGAGATGCTAATGGGATTATATCGCTTCCAGCTTGTTAGGACTGCAGTCCAGTCACGGGAAGATAAGGCTGGACCATTCCTTTGCACTTTCCCATCAAACCAAAGAACTGCAAATGATAGCTGACAACAGCTTTAAGGAAAAAAAATGGATAAAAGCAGAGCCGTCTCAACCAAAGCTTCAAAGCATGAAAAGGCAAAAATTTCTGAGAGCTGTCTACTTGCAAGCAGTATCAGGCTGCCTGCAGGTGACTCCAGACAATAATAAAAGCCTCAAGGGGATAGGCAAGATAGGATGATAGCTGCAAAATCAAATATTGCCAGCTACCATAACTCCAGTCCCACACAGGGCATGGCTGAAACGATAACCAGTGCTCCCTAATAGCTGTTTTACAGGTTGTGTGATCTTGCATGGCATTCAGGAAAGTTCATCAGCATGAAAAACAGGGTGGGATGGAGGAATATTTATTGTGCAGAAATGTACAGCGCAGTCAGGGCTGAAAGCTGTGCGTTGTTATTGCTTTTATGCAAACTGGAGCAAATTTGATTACATTCAACGTTGTATACATTTTTATCAGCAGGGAAAAAAAATCTATAGTCAGTATTTTGGAAAATGAGAAATTCACAGTACAATCAGAAAATAAAGGCTGTCTGTCAGTTTTTGCGAGCTGAAGAAATTGTTGGTGTTCAGAAAAAAAATGGCTTTGGGGAGTAATTGTTACCTTGATTTCAGTTTTGTTGTCTAGCTGGTGGGATTCAGCAACGGAGACAGGCTTGCTCTGATAATGCCAGCAGTGTCACAACACTCTGAGCCTGACAGCTTATTTTCTCATGACTTCTTAAAATACAGAGGACTGTCTAACTGATACCACCTCACAAGAGTCAGCAATGAGGAAACTGAAGCCATTAATACAACAGTGCTGCAGCTGCATCCATCAGATGTGTTCCCGAGGGATGTTAAAGCATCCATTACTTTTCAACTTTATGAAGTAACTGTAATTGTTTTCTACCTGCAACCTCATCATCCTGCTGAGGTATTTGTACACCATGTCTGTTACTGAAGGGGAGTGCATAATATTTCATCAACAAGCAAACAGCCACTCAGTTTTTCTTCCTAAATTCCTTTATCACTACAGAACACATAATGTATTATAATAGCTATACTCGTGTCCTAATGTGCATCTATTACATTCCTGCCATTATGTGCAGTGATGATATGGTTGTTGCACAGGTATGATTGCTAATAGCCATGAAATATCACAAAGTCTCTTTTTTTTGGCATAAGACCAACAGAACTACAAATCCCACCTTGCGCACATTTTTTTCATTGCAAATTCATCCCTGAAGAGAATTTTCATTGCATTTTAACAAATTTTTCCCATATGCTGCTCAAAACTTGTATTACTATTCAACAGTCTGGTGATTTTTCACCATTCAGTAGAGAATTGGTGTGGGTTTTCCTGTTGCTGCCTGGAGATGGTAGGGGATAGCTGGGGTGTAGCTGCTGCAGGGGCAGGAGTGGTAACCCCGGCTCAGTACCTGACACCCTATGCCTGCATTAACAAGGTGAGTGGGGCCATGGTGTGAAATGCTCTGATTGCTACACAGCTTTCTTTGCTTTACTGTTCTTATATCTGCTTTAAGCAGGGAGAAAAAAAATTGACTTCCAGATAATGACTCTATCTCCCTCTTGCCTCCCCAAGCTGTCAGTAAGTGGCATATATGTGCTTTAAACTCCTAGTTACAAATACGAAATGGTACTCAAATATTAGGCAAAGTATGTCTTAGAACATTTCTTTTTTTCTGAAAGAAATCTTCACATAATATTTAGGTAAATGAGGCAGTTTAGAGCCAGTGTTTTTCAGCAGAGTGAATCTTTAATGTCCCAGAAAAAGGGGGAACAAGGGAAAAGGAGAGGGAAAAGGAGAGGAGAGGAGAGGAGAGGAGAGGAGAGA
>VYZV01015297.1:1525-16108 GCA_013401275.1 Pandion haliaetus | reverse complement strand
GAGGGGAGGGGAGGGGAGGGGAGGGGAGGAAAATTTCCTCCCTGCTTCCCTTCCAAACATGATCTGGCAGCTGGTGCTGCCTCTCCTCCCAGCTGCTACCTCCTCTGTTAGGGACTGGAGGAAGGCTTGTTTATCCTTAAGAGACGAAATGTATAAATGACACTTTGCAAGCTCCATTTTCAGGATACCACATTGCTTGCCCCAGTCCATGTGCATCTACTCTGGTATCTTACTCATTCATTCATTTATTTTCAAGCAGTATCTTCTATCTGAATTCAGCTTGCTTCATCGTACAGGACCATAGCAGAGCAGCAGGTGAGCTGCTGCACTACCATCCCCTCTCCTCTTCTGCCGTAATTTATTCCCTGGCTCTGGGCCATGCTTTACTGGTGAGCTGCTTCTTCCCAAAATCAGATTTCCTTTGCTAGATCCCTGCCAGGCAGGACTCAGCTACACAAGCAAATAGGATCAGTGCTTACCATGTCACTGAGCGGAGATGCCAGGAGGGCAGGTCTCCCTGGGACTGTGGGGTTTTGCCCACCTGCATGGGATACCACTAGTCCAGCCCCTGAGGATGGCAAGCGGTGACACTGGGACCATGCCTTCCTTCTGTTTTTCCCAAGGAAGAATGGCTTTTCACCGTGGTTAGAGCCCATTGCAGCCTTTCAGCCAAACAAGAACCAACAAAATGCACGAGCCCTTTGCTTTGCGTCCCCTGGAATACCCCACCAGTAACTTAATGCGTAGAGCTTGAAAGAAACAGCAGCAGAGGAACCTTTATCTCCAAGGCTTCCCCTTCACTGTGCTGGAGTTGTCTTCAGTGTTCTGACCCTCCTCACATCCTCTTAAAACCTGCTTCTTTCAACAAATCTGGCCACTGAAATGGTTGTAATCAAATAAGACTTTTTGGATCTTTGCTTTCCTGTGTGGTAGACAGTATGATTCTTTACTTTTCAATTTTTGTTATAAATTCCCACCATTTACTATGGGATTTCACACTACGTGATTCTGAAATTGGGCTGAATTTTCTACTAGCTTAGAAACAAAATCCACTGTTGAAATGCTGAGAATAGTATTATTCTCTCTTTCATACAGTGTTCCCTGGACCCTGTAAGTGCACCCATTTCCTTCAGTTGTGCTCATTAAAAAGCTAATTAGTATAACGGGTTTGTAAGAGTCTGAGGTGATTTCACAAAAAAGTAAGAAATATTTTATGCTGAGCTCAGCACGAATGAACTGTGAAATTGTATTGGACTTAGGCTGAAGAATTGCATTAGGATGGAAAATTAAATCAGTCTTTAATCAGTAATTTCAGGATGCTTACTTATTAAAAAAAAATGTATTTTGCTCCTCTCAATTAAAGTAGGCTTGAGGCTACATTCATTTTAGCAGCTTTTCAAAGACAGGTAAATAATACTAATCCTACTAAAAATGAAGAATCAAATATAGTGCAAATTAGTTAGAATACTAGTAGCAAATTTTGTTCAGAAAACACGGAATACTGATGTGCTGATTACAGCTGCAATTAATAGTGTCAGCCTAATGGGCATGCATTAATAAATGCGATTTATACCTACCAGGTCCACATGCTCCATTTTCCTTACGGTGCATTTATCCGCCTGCTATGGAAGAGCTAATATTTGTCAGCTGTCTCTTCTGGCCAGTCTTTGTGTCCTCATGAGCTTTGGGAGGTTGTGACATGGCAACAGAATATCCTGTTTGTCACAGCAAATAAAAGTATTTCAAAGATTTCAGGTTGGACCTTGACTGTAACCACTATAAACAAGTGTGTACTGTTTTCTCCCCAGAGCCCTCCCAGGCACAAACCCCACTTGCAGACCCAGTATGAGGATGAAGTCAATCTTGCCTTACTTCAACCATCCTGAAGAAGGTATCTAGTCTACACCACATGCCCAGGTAACAGTATGGGAAGAAGAGAGATGGGAACTTCCAGAAAACAATTCAGCCCCACCTCAACCACCTTTTACCTCTCTTCATCCAGGCTTTGACAAGCAGTTAACAAACAGCATATAGCGTATTACCTGTGCTTTGCTCAGGACCCAAAGAAATGACAAGTGCAAACGACATTGCAAGTGCAATCATGTCAGGGCTCCTACAAATGTGAGTTGAATCTGCTTACAGTAATAAGGAACAATTTCCAGAGAGGACCCTGGTGTAACAGCCACCAAAGGTACAGCTTAAGGAACAGTTTCATTATCTTTAACCGCAAGTCTGTTGCTTGCTGTCACACCATGAAAAAAAGTAGTATTTGATGGAACTGAACTCTTACTTCCGTTTACTGTGTGGCCAGAAAAACAACTGTAAAGGACAAGTGATAGCAGAAGCAAAGAGCCAAAAAAGTAGGGAAAACTGAAAACTGAGACCTGGCTCAGCATAGCACAGCCACCAAAAAGCTGTGGGTCTAATTCACATGGGAAAGCAGTAAAGGTGCCTCTCCGTGTGCAGCTGACAGCACTTTTGGTTCCTCACGAGCCGTGGAGAGGCAGCACGTCTGGGCTGGGTTGCCTTGAGCTCAGCTTCATGGCTCTGCTACAGCTAGTCCCCCAGTTATAGACTGCCAGATCACGTCGCAGGACAAAGTTGGTCCAGATTAGCTGTAGGCATTACAGTCACTCTTCAGTCAAGCTAACTCAAAATCCGGTTTTCTTAGACTCACATTTTCATACTGGCTTTATGTGGCAAAGGAAGATAGTCTGTGGCTGTCATGTAGGCAAAGCATTGGAGTGGTTTGGTCAGACACTATCTGATCTGCGATAAAGCTTATCAGTGTAAAGTAGCATTAGTAGTTTGGATCCGGGATGAGGCATGCTAAAATTGGATTTCCTGTTTTATTAACCCAAGGCCTGAGGACAAGAACAGCACCAGTCAGAATTGCTACTCCTGATCAGAGATTAAAAAGAAATAGCTGAGTTTGGAGATGAGACATCATAAATTAATCTCTCCTTGATTCACACAGTAAATCAGTAAAGATCTTTTAAACAATTATATTCATTGTTGATATGTTCTGAACACACCAGAAAGTCAGGCCAAAGAAACACAACACCCTGTCACCCTCACACTAACCCAAGTTTACACGTGGGCTGTAGACATGAGCGAGGTTGGTACCTCCTGCATGGGCAGAGCTCGCCTGGAGCCTACGAGGAATGCCAGACCGTCAAGAAACGCAGAGCTGGGCACAAAATAGGGAGCTGCCTGACAGTTCTTATACAATCTTTTAAAGACTAAATAAAAGCCACAATCAGGAAATATGCAATACAAAAGACAAACTCCGAGCTCTGATATTTCTGAATGAGTGTGTCTCCATTTATCTCTCCAGGCATTTTCAGGTTTTTTATAAAACAAGAGTACTGTGTCTAGTGATGTGATAGTCCAATCCTCAGAGAGTATTAAGCAAAAGAAGAGGGAAAAAAAGAGGATATTTCAAGTACTCATTGTCTCACATGGTTGGCTTTTTCTGAGGTGAACATTATTTACACTTGAATACAGCATGAGAGACTGTAAATCAATTTCATGATTCTCTTTGAGTTATTGAAAACATTTAGTAATGTCTTCACTAATGTCTTTTTTTAAAAATAACAGAAACGTTCAGTTTTAAAGAGGAACTTTTCCTGCGTTGTCCTGGAGAATGCATACAAGTTCGGGCTCAAACTGTCATTCTTGTAAAGGAGTTTTTCTCAACATAGAATAAACGGAGTTTATACAAGTTTAAAAAGAAAAGGTATGAGAAGGTATAACCACTTCAACACAGAGACCGGATTGTTAACGTTGAAACGCGTGTGCATGGAGCAGGACAAGCAGAAAGTGAAACCAATGAAAAACAAAAGTGAAGCTAAGGACGTTGGCTGGTGTCATGGAGAGCAGCTATATCTGCTGGTAACAGCTCAGCTTTTTGGTTTCCAGCTCCTTTTCGTGCTTTCAGGCTTCATTCTCCTGGCATATCTGCGAACAGCTGGAAACAATTATGGATGGGAGTCCAGCTGCTTCTCAGAGGTGTCAGTGCTGGGGAGTAAGACATCGAAAAAATAGCAGGTATTCCCAGGCTGCAGGCATGCCAGGGGGACAGGAGCTCCCGAGGCCACCACCAGGCCTCAGCCAAAGAGAAGTCATCAGAGTAGAAGGGGTGTAGGAAGCTGGGCAGAAGATGCACCAAAGGAAGGGCACGGGGCAGTAGGGAGCTTGGAGTGGCAAGGAGGAAAACCATCACGACACAGTCGACAAGAATGAGAATTGGCAGCAGACAGCAGCCAACTGGGAAGGAAAAAGATCTTCAAGAGTCAGACAGTATTTTTTTCTATTTGCCAAATTAATCTTGCAATCAAGCCCCTAAGTGCTTTACTAGCAATTGTTTTTCACATTAAGCAGTTTCGGCAGCCATGGGCATGCCATAGAAACACAGCCAGGGAGAGCAGACAGCAGAGTTATGAACAGGAGGTTCAGTGTCTGTAAGGCACGCTGTCACTGTCACCTCTGTTTTGTAAAAACACTTGATAACTGGCTTTAAGTTTCCCCACCACAAACCTCATTTTAAAAATAGACAGGACAGAAGGCAAAACTTGCTGCCCACAGTGAGGCAAGCTTAACACTCAGCAAGTTCTGGTCAGGTTCAGAAAGTCACTTGCAAAGCTATCTGGAAAATACGTACACATTCTCATAGAAAGAAAACAACACACCCAGGCCCATGCAGAGAACTAAAAGTTTCTCCAGGATTTTACACAATGTCATGCATTTATACAGCTGAGTAATTCAGGGCAAGACTGCTTGTAAGCAACTGTACATGTTATAACCCAAAGTGTGCATCTTCATGCAAGCTTATCTGAGTGTCTTCTCCTCTTCGTTAATTCATACTTGTACATCCCATGTTATGCTCCCAGTTTCCGTGAAATCTTCTCAAAATGCTACCTCTATTCTTTTATCAGCACTGAAGTCCTACTAAAGTAAGTATGGCCATATTGAGTAGGCAAGAGTCCATCCAATTCATGTTCCCCTCTCTGACAGTGGCAAATAACAGATGCTCAGGGAACAGGATAAAGAACAAGCAAATGTGCTGGCTGTTCCCAGGATACCTTCCCTGCTTCCAGGAATCAGCAGTTCAGGAACATTTTGAACCAGGAATTGCATCTGTCAGGGTGAGGTTGTCAGGTTTAATAGGTCCCCAAAGGACCTGTTTAAGGTGCTTAAACTGAGGCTTCACACTAAATTGGATAAACTGAATACGTCCCCTTTATAAGGGGCCCAATTTCCAAAGGAATGGAGCTGCTTTATTATTTACTTTCCCTGTGGGAGCAGTAAATAGCATTCAGTACTATTCTAGAAGAAATTCACTTATTACGATGCCTAAAGCTGGATCCAAGTGCCATATTATTTTCAACAGTATTACCCTATCTTCCTGTACAAGAAATCTTGCGAGGAACTTGCCTGAAAACAGTACATGACAAATCTGCTCCAGGCATTGTGATAATCTGAAGAACCCAGGGAATTTCCTGCTGCTGTTCAATGATACCTAGGAGGCCATCAGGAAACCTACTGTCCCTGCAACTATTTTAAAATGAGTGTAATTGGGATAAATACCCGGTGACGTTTATGTGCACAGATCCAGAGCAGAACTATACTGAGGAAGGAGATATTTCAGTTAAAGAAGTAACAGGGCACACTGAACACCACCTTGCAGATCTTTCTGAACAGCTCTGGCCAGATGTTTGGAAAATGAGGGAAATGTTGTATTTTGGTATTTTCTGATGGATAGGCATAAGGACTGATAATTTTCTCCCCTGCTGATTTGAATGTCAAGAACAGTTTTGATGGTCAGTTAGTGCAGAAAAATGCCATTAGCACCTAAACCAAAGCAAGGCAGGGTGGAGTCCTGCTTCCACCGAAACATTTCACGTTCCCGCTGTGAGACCAGTTGGGTTTTTTGCCTGAGAACCTAAAACTGAAAAGAGCACAAGAGATCAGCTATGAGCTGTCTGGGATACGGGCACAGTCTCACTCACCCTAATTCAAACTCCTCCAAGTGATGGAGCCTTTCCACTGGTCTCAGAGTCTGTGCTGGGCTGCTCAGCCTCAAGCCTGATGCACTGTCCCCTGGAAGTACAGCAGCAAATCTCCCACTGGCTTTGAAAGATGAGAACAACTTGTCATCTGGCACCACCAAGAAGTCTTCCTGATGGTACTCAGCTTAAATACTTGTACCCTAAATACACTTCATTCTGCTTACTGGTCTTGGTGAAGCTCACCAAAATGCTGCTGCTTCTCTTGAGGGTAATGGCAGATGGCAAGTCCTCATCTCTGAAAAGGGAATGCAGCTGGCCAGTCCTACCAACTTACCAGCAGTGAAAAACACTTTTCTTTAGCAAACTGGAAAAGCACTTTGCTTTAGCAAAATTTTAAGAGCAGATAAACTTTAACAGCCTCCTGCAACAAAACAGCATATGACTCAGACACAGCCACTCCAGCCCTGCCTCAGCTGCTTACTTTTAGTTCCTCATTTTAAGGAATTACTTACATTAAATATAAAAAAAAAAAAACAAGAGGGAAAGGAAGGAAAGAAGCACACTGTTTCAGATTAAACCATTTTTCTATGGCTTTGTCCACTTCTGCAAATGGGTGAATTGGAATACAGACCAAAGAGAGCAGCACTTTGCTGAGTCACAGTGACCAGGACTATCTCCAGCCTCCTGCTGCTCATCCCCACCCAATAAACTGCTTCGCAGGGAGGGAACAGAGGGTGGCAGGCAGGACAGCATTACCATTAGTTATTTTTCAAAGCGGTTTTGCAAAGAAAGACTAAGGTGCTAAACTGGAGTTGTAAAACAGCTCAACAGAAATTCTGTGTTAAGCAATGCAGTCAGACTAACACAACTTAGATCACCTATCTACAGCGAAGAACTATCATATGTCTAGTACATAAACGTAATTGAAAACAAAACAGGATGAAAAAAAACAAAATAAGAAACCCCACAAACAGAACCAAGCAGGTGCGTAAAATAAATTTCAAATCCTCAAGAAGCCTGAAAGCCAGACACGGCAGGTCTAACAGCTCCTTGTAGCTTTGTTTTGGACCGGACGAAACCACAACAGGCTGCCCAAATAAGCTGCACCTGAACGCAGCTCCCGGTGAAGGGGGCTGCAAGCTCCTCCTCTGCTGAGTCATCTAAACAGAAAAGTCACCAAGGTGAAGGGCTTGTAATGGAAATATCTAAATGTGAGATGTGAAATAATCAGAGATGAGCACTGAGAACTTGCAAATACATGAGTATAAGAGGAAAATAACTGAAAAGCAAAAAATATTGAATAAACCACACCATTTAGAAATGGCTGCTGTCATGTGGTGTGTGTGATGAGAGGGCAGTAAGAACATCGGTTCTGTTAAGGTTATCTAATTCAGAGAAAATAAATATATCTTGATGCCTTACATGTGTCTGAGGGCACAAATTTTCAACACAGCACTTAAGAACAGTATTAAGTACCATATGGCATGGAGACTACAGACAGCAGTAGTGTGTGACAGAGGGGTTCAGAAGAACACCCCATTTTCAGCAACACCAGGTCAGTGGGATGCCCTTGCCCATACCCTTCAAGTACCTTCTTCCACACCAGATGAACTCAGTCACAGTTTCAAATATTCTGGACTGCAAAAAGACAAAACTGTTATTATTTATGATTATCTGTGGCTTTCGGTTACCCCGTGGGGCCAGAGGAGACTCAGACCACATGGTATGCAGTGGTGAAGGTGTGAGCCTCTCTGCACTACTTGGCCTGCAGGTCAGCGAGCACTTGCTGGGGCAGATGCTTTTAGCTGTGTAAATAGTGAAAGATCAGAGATGCCATTTTGGGCCCTGAAAACCAGTGATGATATGCACTGAATGAAAATTAGTGATATGAAACCTGCACAGTTTTTCTCTGTGTTGGATGACAGTAACAGTCTCTCCTCGTCTCTTTTTATAAAAGAGGGGTACTTCAAAACTGTGTGGTTGGATTTGTTGTGCAAATTTTCCTTATCATGTTTTCTTTCAGTCTCATATTAAATCTTCATTACTGCTCTCTGTTGTCAGGGCTGGCATTCAAGCTTCAGCAATCAACTCAGTTATACTGAACACAAAACAAGTAGTTACATCTAAACCTAGGCATGCCTCCGCAGAATTTTGCAGCTTATTCTCTTCTCCTTTTCCCCAGCGATACTATTTGGAGAACTTCCTTCGTTTGCCATGCTCGTGGGCAAGATGCAGGATACGCAAGGTTTCTGCAGAACTGCATTTTGTATAAAATCAACTCTCTGCAGGAAGTATGCGTCTCTCTTCCCTCTCTAGGTTTCTTTTTTTAATTTGTATTAACCATCTTTATCAAGATAGCCTTGAAAACATTAGTTGAATCGAAGTAGATATGGTACTTCTTACTGTCACTCTGTAATCCAGAAACGATTTGTAGAAGGCTAAGGTTCTCCATGATCTCAGTAGATTGTTAACATGGAAAATTAAAGTCACCTCAATTTTAAAAAGTACTTAACTTCTTAGAAGGCAATTAAAATAATGTTTTACATGGCAATATTATTTATTAAAGCACTACTCATCTTTTCAGCAAAGAACTGTGACTATCCAGATCTCCAATATGTCTCCGGCTTCATCTTCATCAAAAGAATCTGCTAGGAAAAATGTTTATAGTATTAATGATTTGTGTATATAGGTAAAAAATTAAAAATTGCTCTTTTGTTTGCAGCAACAAACTTGTCTGAGAATGCAATCATACCAATCATTGAATGCCAAGATCTTGCCATGTAAATCATGAATAAGTCCTTGAAGTGCAGGAGGCTTGCTTTGAAGATTTCTATTGCTGAAGGTAACATGCCTTTGCCCTTTGACCAGGGCTGGTGGGATCTCTCAAAAGTCTCCTAATGTTCTGAAGTTTGAACTTCATTACATGTCACCTTTTTTCCATGCCCTGACCCACAAGTGACATATCACCTTCAAAGATTAGTAATCTGGTTGTTTTTTAAGATTTTTTGATGGAAAGCTTAGCAAGTGCCCCCAGAAAGCCTTACCTCCACAGTGAATACATGTGCTCCTTCAATTCTTCACACATTAAGGATGTCAGTAAACAAAACACAAACTGCAAAGCTGCAGCCACCACGGGCCTGTGACCTTCATGAAGTCTGTTCACCGGCATATCACTCAAATTTGGGCCAACGTGAATACTGGTGATAGGGGAGAGAGGAAGCTAGTTTACCATGTATTCTGTTATTTGGAAATGCTTGACTTCAAAGGATAAGCATCACCCGGCTAAGTCTGATTTTAAAAGTTCAATCACATCTACTGCTTTTAGCTCCCCTTGCGGGGGGCGGAGTGGGAAAAAGGGAGGGCCAAGTCTGTTCCACTGCACCTGCGTGTGGAGTGTATGTTACCTGTCAGCACTAGAAGATACTCATGAGCAGGCTTCAAACTGTTGGACAAAGATAATCAGGTGCTTAGAGGTGCCCAGCTCACGATGCAGCCTTGCATTCAGCATTGGTGAGGCCACAACTTTGCTGGAGTCACTTGGCTCTGCAAACCCAAGCCCAAACTTAAACACAGCTACTGGAAGCACAGCAGCAGAGGATCTCTCCGGAGCACAGAGCCAGAGCTCCGCTCTTTGCCGTGGGTAAGGCTGCGCTGAAGGGACTGCTAGCTAAAATGAGTTTTGCCCAGCAACCTGGGCTGTACTCAGACACTTGTGTTCATGAATGACATGCTCTTGAGCACAGATGGACCTAGCAAGAGACCTAATGGGGCTCTGGCCAATCTCCTTCTGTGGAACATAAACCTCCCACAGGCTTAAAATCCCTTCTTCACCACGTCCAAATAAATGTTAATGGCTGGCTGAGTGACCTGAACAGCCCCTCTCATCTAGCAGCTCGTTTGCGTGTAACCCTCACATGATTGTTTTTGCTTTACCCTGTGACAAACAAAATACTGTCACAGGGTGAATCAGACTTCGGACCTAGGTAGGTCAAGGAGAAGGACAATACTCTCTACAGTTGATCTCAGGCCAGAGCTGCACTTTTTTTTTAATCACTGTCTGTCTGTCTGTGTGACTCTGTGAGCAGCCCTATATGCCAGACCAAATGAGCTCACCATCTGAAGTAAATGCTCAAGGCCACTGAGCTTCTACATTGGGCTGATCCTACGCTAAGAGATGCATGACAGGCCAGTGTTGTCCCCAAATTTGGGACTGAATGACATGTCACATGTCAGTGAAACAAATTAAAGCTTTATTTGAGATCGTATGACCCATGTTACAGTTAATCTAGCTTCAAATCAGTTTATGAAGGAAATAAGTATTCATGAAGTTATTAAATCGCACTTCTTGTTTTAAGAGAAAAAATACAGCAGGTAACCTTTGAAGTTTTGATGTGCTTTTAGCAAATACAACTTTTTGCAATATATGTAATTAAAAAGCAGTATTTAAGACTGAAAGGAGGTCCTTTGGGACTCCCCAACTATGTCACCTCTCCTTGCACTACATCTGCGAGGAGCCAGCCAGAATCATTTACTCAGTGTCTTAAGATGACAGAGCACTAAAGAGAAAGAAGAGAGCAGGGGTACCGTGGTATCTGTCCCGCAGCACTCTACCTCAAAGCAGAGAGAAAGCAGTCTCTGTAACCCAGTGAACAGCCATGGCTTCTGTAGTTTGTACAAGAAAACACATCCTGAAGTTTTACAGCTCCGGTGCAAGGGTACGCTCCCTCCATTGTGTACATCAAGGTGGGTGGAGGTCCTATCTGAACAGCACAACCATGGATCTGCACCAGCATGGCCTCCCTCGTTGAACCAAAGCATGTGCCACAGCAACTGTCCCAACAGAGACACAGGCCACCAGCTATGTCAGGATCTGAGAGAATGACACGCATTAACCACAGACCGGCTGGTGGCTCACAAATGTTGCTTTTACACACCCTGACAAGCCAACAGCACGTGGAAGGGGAACAGCTATACAAAAACCTCTAAATCATGTCAGTTGAGAGCAGAACCACAGCAGCACAGAGCAGAAACAACCCGTAGCTTTCTCCTCGGTGAGAGTACCGTGTTAGACGAGGCCGGAGGCACCTCTGGTGGGAAAGATCCTCCTTGCGTAACCAGCCCAAACCAACCCTCTGGCCCAGTGAACACCGAGCGATAGCAACGTTTGGCAGGCTGCTGCTCAGGGGTGAAATCAGGAAACTGCTGATTTGTCCCGATTTCCAGCAGCAACGCCACGCGTCCCCTGGCATGGGTACAAACACCGGGGGTGGGGGGTGGTGAGGCCCTTCTCCTGCTGCTCCCCTCGTTCTGCTGAACGCCCCCACCCCCACCCCCCCAAAGGCCGGGGGTTCCCTCCTCGGCCCGGCGGCCCGCCCAAGCTGGGCCCGCAGGCCGCGAGGGGCTGAGGGACACCGGGGCGAGATGGCGGCGCCCGGCTTCGTCCCCTCAGCGGGGGCGGCGCCGGGGCACGACGACACACAACGACGCTCCTCCGCTGAGGGACGCCGCCGTCCTCCTCGTCCCGCCTCTCGGTGTCACGCACCGCCGGCACTGCGTGACCTCCGCCGGGGGCCGGGGCGGAGCGGAGGAGAGCGGGCGGCGGGCGGGGGTACCCTCCGCGGGGCACGGCCCGGCGGCGGGCAGCGGGAGGGAGCCCTGCCGGTGCCGGCGGGGCAGGGGCGTTCACGGGGGTTTGGAGGGGGCTCTCCCCGTCAGGCAGGGGCTGTCAGCAGGCGGGGCGGAGCGTGCCGGCAGGTCGGGTGTTTTCCTTTCCCTTCGTCAGTAATTGCGTTTCGTTTTCTGGTAGAGAGGATTAAACCCCGAACCCAGAAATGAGGAAGGTTTTGTGCGTGGAGCCCGTCATTTTCATCTATATGTTTGCGTCTTCCTTGACGAGCCCGCTGGTGCAGCAGTTCATCTACCGGCGGCTGTGGGAGGAGGAGTACAACTCCACTTTCGTAAGCGATAGCAACGCCAGTTACTGTGAGCAGAATAAAAGTAGCCCGGCTTACGTCAAGCAGAAGGTAAGGCGGGGGGGGGGGGGGGGTAATAAGTGAAAAAAGNNNGGGGGAGTAATAATTGTAAATAAACTTGCAGCCAGGAGGTGCTGTGTCTCCTTTTACATAACGTTACTTAATCTTTTATGTATGGAAGAGGGGTATTTTTATAACCTGCTGTCTCATTGCTCTTGTGTTGCGCTGTAGGTAGCTGTAGCGCGTTAGGGGCAAAGGTTTGTCTCCAGGAAGGTGCTGAGAGAAATTCGTGTTTTAGCGGGAGCCAGACGTCGTCTGGGAGGTTTGGGCCCAAATTGGCGTTGGGCTGACATGGCAGCGGGTACCACTGAAGGCTCCTCCTCGCAGTAAGGGTTGTGCGTGCGTTTGTGAGTTGCCTGTGTGACTTCGAGTGTTCTTTGTGACTATGTAAAGTTTAGCAAATGTCCTGTAGTTTTCAGGAATAAGGTCTAGTTTAGAATGCGTTTATTTCGGAGGAATTACAGGAATGAAGGATGGGGGAGATTGAAATAAAAAAATTTGTTAATTTTAAAATGGGAAAAAAAATTAACTGATCTTTGCACAATCAAATATAATTGATGGTTTACCATTCAGAGTGCTAGTCTGCCTTGCTGAAATACAAAGATGTCAAGATGACAGCATCCCGTGGTCAATTACATTTTTTAGCACTTTTTCATAGTTCAGCATGCTGGATAACTTGTTGATTGGAATCTCTTCTGTTGCACTTCCAATGCAGTTTTAATGCTACACTTAAGCAGAGCTAACTATGGGCTGCCAGCAGAAGAGATGACCATAATCCCATTTTCCATTCCCCTCTCCTCCTGTTGCCCCCCCCCACCCCCCCATGTGTCCTATCTTGCAATTCCACAGTTGGAGGTTACGGTTTGGATTTGACTGGGGCACTGATTCAACAGAATGCTCATGTCTTTTTTTGAGTTTGTTGCTTTTTAAGTGTTGTTTTTTTCTGAAGCAGTGCACTACCCTGATACATTCTGTAGCCACAGGATTGCTGTATCTAACATGGGGCTGGCACAGAGAACACGTTTCCAGAAGAGGTACAACAGAACCATCCGTGGCAGTTAGGTTGGATCAAGTGGAACATGAAACCACTGTAGGGTCAGAAGAGTAGGTGGCTCAGACTGTAAATTACACAGAAGATGGAGTTATGGGAACAGTCAGCTGGCATTCCCCTATGCTGCTGAAAAGCTGGCACTTGAAAATTTTTGCTCACATCCCAGATTTGCATCTCTGATGTGCTATATGCACAAGACTAATCACCTGAGCTTATCTGCCTCATTTGTTGTATATAAAATAAAGTTTTTAATGGTACATGCTTCCATTGAAGATGATCAAAAAAATAATTCAGGATTTTTAGTGTGGAGTAGGTTCTTCCTCATGAGACAGAAGTCGGTCTTAGTAGAAAGAATGTGAAAGTGAAAAGGTCAGTGGAATCGTAGTCCAGCATGCCTTCTGGGCTAACCCATCAGGCAAGGAAGGTAATGTATGCTACCCATTGGAATTGATTTGGAGATAATAACCATTTATTGCCTGAGTAATGCTTGTATGTCACTCCCCCAAAGTGTTTTCTTTAGTATTAGCTCCTCGTTTGGAGCTGTGTGGGGGCATTTTGTCACCTGATTTTCACATTGCGATTACCTATGATTCAGGATATAAGACTTCATATTTGTTTTTGCAAAACACTGAAGCAGAGTGCTTAATTTCAGTTGAAGTGTAGATAGAGTCTCTGATGTGGTGGTGAATTCACACATTACAGGTTTTTTGGCATAAAGGTTACAAAGTATTATTAGCTTGATATTTGAGAACATGAACCCTTCAAGACAGTAGTTGAATAACGGCCAACAGAACTTCCTTGTTTCCCTTTCCTGCCAAATTTCCATTCCCTCCATTTCAATGATTGCCCATAAGGCATGAGCTTTTGAACGGTTATGCTCTTGTCTGGATGTCTTGCCAGCATTCCGATACCACACTTGTTACCACAGTGTAAGTATGTAAAATGCTCAAAACACCCATTAATTTCAGTGGAACCTGGTCTCTGCGCTGAGTAATAATTTTGCTTATGGGCCAGAGAGTAGATCCAGTAACTCAGTCCCAAGCCCTTTGCTAAGGGTATATGAAGGAGGTTTTTCAGGGTTTTCCAAGACCATCCTAACTTACTTATGTTTACAGATGTTGTAAATTTTGCTTTCAGGAGTGTTCCCAAAAGGCCCTGCTTGACATTAACTTTTAGAAGAACACCTCCCTTAATAGTTGATTTAGTGTAAGGCCTTCCGTTCTGAGAATGGAGAAGCTTTCTACTAATCTCACCTGTTTCAAAGCAAAATGTAAAAGGAATTTGAAGACAAAAATTACTTGGAGCCTGCAAAAAAAGTAGAATATAGTTAAAAATGGGTAGTCTTTGCAGCATTTAGATAAATTATTTCTTACAATTTTAAGGAAATTAGTCATATTATAATGAAATGAGTTCAAAGGTAATTTGAATACATCTGAAGCATTCCAGTCACTGGCTTGCATAATAGGTGGGGGGTTTTTAACTCAGAAAG
>VYZV01015296.1:0-28628 GCA_013401275.1 Pandion haliaetus | reverse complement strand
ACATCTTTTCCCCCCCCCCCTTTTTTATTTTCATAAAAATGTTATTTCTTAGGGAAGATATTTGGAGTGAAAGAGGTCAACCAACTTTGTATATAATTCCTGCCATTTATGTGTTTCCTTACATTCTTGTTGGTCTTTGAATCTAATATATGAATGTATTCTTCTAAAATTTATTTGCTTTGCTGGACAAACTGGCTATAGGATAACTTCCTCAATTGAAGAAGTTACCCCGAAGAAAAGAATATGTATGTCCAGAGGTGAGTGACTTTGCCTGTTGGCATGATAATTTTTCTGTCCTGTGTTCAGTTGTCACATCTCTTTTCTGGAGTCAGAACCTCCAATCCAGAAGCCCTCCGGCTCCTTCATCTCACAGAGGAATAAGGAAAATGAAATTCCACAGTAAACCAGACCTCGGTGATTTGATTTCCATGGGGTGAAGCACTGTCCCTGCAGAAAGGCCAGAGCTTCCTGAGCTGTGTAATGTGAACTTCTGAGCAGTTCGTGCTTGACAGTCAACGTGCAGTACTGTAAAACCTTCCCAAGGTATGAAGAAATGTTTCTGAAGAATATTGGAGCTCCACATTTCCTGTCACTTGGATCATACAGACAGGATAATGGATGTTCCCTTTTAAAGCCTTTGTGCTATTGATTCTCTCGTAGGCTTTATCACTGTTTTACAAAAAGCTGTTTCCTCCTGTAGTTCTGTGTTCATTATTCTACTTACTTCTGAGAAAAATATTAACTTCAGAAGGTCCCAGGCAGAGATTTATCATCCTGGACCAAATGAGTAAAAACTGATAATTCAGAAGTTGTTGGCAAGCGAACAGCAGCCCTGCGCCAGGTCATGTTCCCACAGGCTTCTCTGATAATCACTAATTTCTCCAAAATCATGTATTCAAAACAGAAGAGAGAGCTGATTTCTTGAAGTGACATCAGTTAGGGATGACATGCTACATCAGTCTGCCCATCAATACCATGTTTCTTCTATTTACCAGTGCCATGTTTATTCTCATTTTAAATAATGGAAATACTGAAGCTTCTGCCATTTCAGTAAGAAGACTGTTCCTCACCTGAATAGAGTTCGCTCTCAAATAATTCCTACAGACATGAATTTTCTTCCCATTTTCATACTCTCTTGTACTAAATAATTGCATTTTGCTCCTTGTTAACGCCCTTCAATACCTTTAAGCATTTATAACGTATCCAATTAGTTGTATAATGGCAAGCCATACAAATGCTGGGGGAGGATCTTCTAAATGAGAAAGTGGGAGTTAGGCATTGATTTTCAGTAAAAGCAGAGCACTTAACTGCACAACACTCTGCTCTCTCCTGGGCCAGATCCAGGAAAGGATTTAGGCACCTAAGACAACAGTTGGGCAGATACAAATTATCTAAATCCATTCAGCCACTATTTAACCTTTGGGGAGCCTAAATTCGATAAAGAGCTCCCTGTTCCATCTTAAAATCCCTAAGCACCTAGGCTGGTGCTTCTGTGGATGCTCAGAGCAGATGGTGTCTATGTAGTCATCTTATTACTTATTTTCCTTCTAAATATGACTGGAACGTCAGCAGAAGACATTCCTTTGCTTGAATCTGCTTCAAGTCTTAACCTAAGAGCGTTCTTTGCAGCATGCCAAGAGCACACCTACAGAACAAGCTGCCTCTTTCTGCAGTCTTCCTTTCTTTAAGTTAAAGGAGAAAATGACAATCCTATTCACTTTGTCTAGCAGCTTCTAGAGTTCACCAGTTCACAAAGTAGGGTCTGAGTTCAGCTTCTTCCTCAGTCAAAGAGCATTAAACACACAGTTCTGCCTCAAAGGAAAGTGCTTTCACCACTATTCAGGCCATCAGCTGCATCATCAGGAAAGAGAGGAGGAACCCTCGTACCTTTGGTCGCAGCTGTGCTGCTGTGGCAAGGAGTGCCAGGGTCTCTGGCCAAGGAGACACTGCCATGCTGTAGCCTGTGGCGTTCCATACGGAGCATCTACAAATCATCCTGACCTGTTATGTGCAGAAGCCAAGGAAAGCAATATGTGAATTTGGGGGTCCATTATTAGTTTCAGGTACCCAAAATGTATATTTGATATCCATGTGGTTAGCCTCTGTCCTCGAGTTAGTCTAGCTCCTTACCTGTACTTATTTTTCCTCTGGAAATATCTCAGATTTTAAGAAGGTAACTGTGAGGTTGGGGGAAATTCATGAGAGAAACATTTTCTTTCTTTTCTTTTTAAGTTCTACTCTTGATTTATATTTCAGTTTTTTTCTGAACATTCCAGCTAGCATTACACATCAGTTATTTCTTTTTGAGCCTTTGATCATGTTTTGATATCTTTTTCTGGGGCATTTCTTGCCTTTGTACATCTATCTGGTATTGAGTTTTAACAAAAATTGAGCAGTATGTACCTGTTTATTTTATCCCTGTATTACACTAAATATTTATGTGTGAATTGTTACTCAGTCTTGTCATGAATGTCTGTCTTCACAGATTTCTCCTTTTTCTGACATACAGATTTTTGAAACTGTTTTTCTCGAGACTATTACCTTGGAATTTTTAAATTTAATCATAATTGTTTTATTAATAAACGTCTTCTCTTCTTGGATAACATCTTACACTATTCTCATGCATTTATACATACTGATAACCCTCACTTACGACTTTATCAGAAACCTTTCATGCAAGCCACTTCAGGTTGTTTTGCATGTAAAACATGCTGAGGTGCTTTTTAAAGGGCTTTCTAAAATTTAAATATAAAGATATTATACATTTAAATATAGTAAATCTACTGCCTTACTTCCCTCTATTGATGTAATTCTATCAAGAAAATAATCAATGTTGATAAAAGCTGTTGTTTGCAAGCACATGTGGAATATGGCTTATAACATAGTATCCTTGTTAAGCTAATATTCACTCTGAAAGACACATGTTGAATATTTGATGAAAAAGACTGAACTTATGCATAGGGGCTCTGTTGAGTAAAGCAGAATAGTAGCTAATTTACAAGGCTTAATTCTGAGTTTAGACTACTGCTTTATCCCAGTAAACTGTGTTATTACTTTGTCAGAGCTCATCAAACAAATATTCTGAATAAAACAGAGTGTCTGGTTTGTTTCCAGAAATCTCAGTCTGATGATCTAGTTATCGTTACTCATGATACATGCTCATTTTCATATGAATTTTTTTTCCTTATGTAGATAACTTCAGAAGTTAAGCTTAATGCTGGCAAATACCAGCATTATATTATAATGTCTATTTCCTTAGGATTACCTTTATGTACTACATTCTGGGAATGAGTTTCTGTTTCACAAATACTTCTAAAGGAGCTGAGAATCAGAGGTGTACTTTCAGGCTGAAGATAGTGTATTGTGGATTAAGAACTATTATCATTGTGAGAATGGGTTTTTTGGATGTTTTGTTCTTTACGACAAAAAACCCTGTGGTGGCTTCTTGTTAAATTATTATTTTTCAGTAGATAACAACAGATTGAAATCTCTACTCCAACATAGGCAGAAGTTCTGCCTATAATGGGGAAAGAATTATTTATCGGCTCTTTTTTTTTTTAACAGTAATCCTTTTACTACTTCTTCTAGTTTTTGTCCTTTTTCAGCCACTTTTCTTTCTGTCTTAAGAAGCCTGGTCCTCCTCCAGCAGGGGTCAATGAAATCTTGCCATTAACCATGAAGGAAATGAAAAACCATCCCCTCAGAAATCATTACAGCCTATTCTTTTCTTTTTTTTCTCCCGCTGATTCAGTCTATGGTTTTGGTCTTTCATAACTCTTCTGTTTATTGTTTCAGTTTGCAACTGTTCCCTCATGTTTTGGCTCATTGATTTTGCTTCTTTCGTTCTCACAGTAGTTTTACTACTCAAACACTCTATTTTCCTCTCTACAAAGGAAATAGTTATTTTGCTGTACAAAAAGGTTGTTTGTTGGATTTGATGCAACAGCAATCATCAGCCCTCCATTCAGTAAGGTTAATATCCTGTGAACTCCAGCTTTAGTCTACCACCATTCCCTCTCATGTCCATGGATTAGAGGGGATCATATTTTATTTGCTGGACTTATCGGTGTTTTGTTCTTTTTTTTTTTGTACTTGCCTGACCTGCTATGATGGTTGTTTGCAGTATTTCCTGACTCACTGATCTTTCTGCCTACTTTATCTCTGCTTGTTCTTATCAGCAGAGGCTCACTGACATTTTGTTTGGTCAGTGTCCACACACAGACATCTCAGTAAAAGTTCCCCTGTTCTAATGATGGGCACTTTGGTCTCTGTAAGGTTTTCTGGTTTGTATAGCATTCAGGGGAAAAAACCCTCTGAAATTAATGGTATGTTTTATGTGATAGTGTGCCATTTTTTAATACATATTTAAAACAGAACACATTTACTTTCTTTAATACCTGTTGTGGTTTAACCCCAGCCAGCAACCAAGCACCACACAGCCGCTCGCTCACTCCCCCGCAGTGGGATGGGGGAGAGAATCAGAAGGGTAAAAGTGAGATAACTCGTGGGCTGTGATAAAGACAGCTTAATAGGTAAAGCAAAAGCTGCGCACCGAAGCAAAGCAAACCAAGGAATTCATTCATCACTTCCCATCGGCAGGCAGGTGTTCAGCCATCTCCAGGAAAGCAGGGCTCCGTCACGCATAACGGTTACCTGGGAAGACAAACGCCGTCACTCGCAATGTCCCCCCCATCCTTCTTCTTCCCCCAGCTTTATATGCTGAGCATGACATCGTATGGTCTGGAATATCCCTTGGGTCAGTTGGGGGTCAGCTGTGCCAGCTGGGTCCCCTCCCAACTTCTTGTGCCCCCCCATCCCAGCCTGCTCACTGTGGGGGGGTGGGGTGAAAAGCAGAAAGGGCTTTGACTCTGTGTAAGCACTGCTCAGCAGTAAATGAAAACATCTCGGCATTATTGACACTGTTTTCAGCACGAATCCAAAACATAGCCCCATGCTAGCTACTATGAGGAAAATTAACTCTACCGCAGCCAAAACTGGCACAATACCCTATGACAGTCATACGGTTTTGCTACAAAACTAAAACTGAGCTAATTTTACCACATAAAAAATTAACAAAATTTGCTTGGAATAACCTCTCTCCCCAACTTTGTTTCAGACTGTTTTTTTTTATCCTTGTACTGCAAAATGTAAAGTAAATGCCATTAGTGCCTTTACACACTGTGCTCTGTGCAATTTATGCTGAGCAGCAACAGACTTCAGCAATAAGTGGCCACATAGTGAGATGAACAGTTATATAACCACAGACAGTAATTGGATGCCATTAATGAGAATTTAGGATAACACCATTTTTTAGCCCTAGACATAGTTAGTCTCTTATAATCTCAATTAATGCCATATACACTCTTTTTACAATGTATAATTATTTTCCTAATCTCCAGTTATCCTTTGCAGAGTCACTGAAATAAGGACCTCTCTGCGTTACCCTGATTTGTCCAAGTGCCTCAGATTGTGTAGCACAAGTATGGATTTTTGGATGGTGCCTCTGCATATGGCTAGGAGAAAAGTTGTGTCACCTTGTAGGCAGCTCTAAGAAATTGTACTTTTCAGAGTCCTAATTCTTTTATCTTTTTCCTTTCATTCCCCCTGTTCCTGTGAATAAGTGTCTGTACCCCTAGAACAGGGTGGCTGCTTATATTACACCTTCTCAGATAGGCTGTCTGGCCAGAAGCCAGAGCAGGGCAGAAGGAAGCATCTGTTCATATTTTATTTTTCCTTGCTGTTGGCTTACAGAATAAATGGGGAGATGGGGTTAGGCCCTACAGAAGACCCCCATTTTTAAGGTACTTTCCAGCATGACAACCCTCATTCTTCTCTAACTAGATGAGCTCGGAACTGATCTAGGATGTTGACAGCTTAAAAGGACACAGCTCCAGCATCTGCTGTGGACAAATAGATGCTTCTTAGGAGAAGGTGTAGCAGAGTAAAAAACACTCTAGTCTTCAAAATGTATAATTTTCCACTGAAAACTGTGGCCTTGCCATGTGAGTACGAGCATCATCTGACCTGATTGCCCAGGTAATTGCAGTTTCTGCAAATGAAGCTAGTGGGAGCTGCAGGTGCTCAGTACTTTGGAAAATCAGGTATCAAGTAACAAAGCTGAACTTGCAAAGAATGCTTTTTAAAAGAATACCAGTTGAGCAATATTCACTTAAACACCTTAAATTGTGCTGTATGTGATCATATTTAAAGGACTTCATGCCTATAGCAATCTAATACAGCACTGCAATTGAAAGAATGTATTACAAGAAATTAAAGGTAATTTTTTTTACTGTGTGTCATGGTTTAACTGCAACAAGCAACTAAGCACCAGGCAGCTGATCACTCACTTTCCCCCACCCATGGGATGGGGGAGAGAATCGGGGAAAAAAAAAAAAGGTAAAACTCATGGGTTGAGATAAGAAGAGTTTAATAGAAGAGAAAAGAAGAAAATAATAATGCTAATAATAACAATAATAAAATTACAATAATAATAATAATAAAAGGATTGGAATATACAAACCAAGTGATGCACAATGCAATTGCTCACCGCTTGCCAAAAGATGCCCAGTTAGTTCCCAAGCAGCAATCTCCCTCCCAGCCCCAATTCCCCCAGTTTATATACTGGGTATGTTGTCACATGGTATGGAATATCCCTTTGGCCAATTTGGGTCAGCTGTCCTGGCTGTGTCCCCTCCCAACTTCTCATGCCCCTCCAGCCTTCTTGCTGGCTGGGCATGAGAAGCTGAAAAATGCTTGAGTTATTGTAAACACTACTTAGCAACAACTGAAAACATCAGTGTGTTATCAACATTCTTCTCATACTTGATCCAAAACAAAACAGTATACCAGCTACTAGAAATAAAATTAACTCTATCCAGCCGAAACCAGGACCCTGTGTTTTATTTCTTATTTTCTGCTTAGAGTCACTAAGGTCTATCCAATTGGCTGATCTTTTATCTTTAACCAAAGCCTGTGTCTACAGAAATTAGTTTTTACAGGAAGATTATTGCTAGGTGAAAAACCTGGAATTTTGGATAAAACACTTTGTATTAGGACCTTGTGGAAAGTGATGAAGCTACCTTCTTGTTTATCCTTTGAAGGCTCTGAAAGAGTCTTGTTTGTAAGTAAGCATCCTCTCTTCCCCTGTGCTTCAATACATTTGATGTCAAAAAGGTTGGCAAGTTCACTAGTGCTCCAGCTGCTTGAGCACTTTAAATGAAGTGGGAATTTGAACAAAACAATTTAAAATTTGGCTACAAGCCTGGTTCTTTGCAGATGATTTTGTGCAGTCTCCATCCCTGGAAGGTGTCAAGACCAGACTGGATAAAGCCCTGAGCAACCTGGTCTGATCACACAGTTGACCCTGCTTTGAGAAAGAGATTCAACTGAAGACCTCCTGAGGTCCATCCTGACATGAATTATTCTGTGGCTCAAGATTCTTGCTTTTAAAAATTCTTGTGCATCTGGAATGACAGCAGGATTTGGTGGGAAGTGCTTCTCTTGCTGTGTTCTTCCCAGTGTGCCAGGGAGGGCTGGCTTTGGAAGCTCCTGCTTTTCAAGAGGCAAGATTCCCTTGGTTTTGAACTTATTAAAGGCTGGAAGCCAGGCAAGGTGCAAGACCTAAAGTATAAGAGGTTACATAAGAGTGTCAGTATTATTAATATACTAAAACTATACTTCCTTTGTATTTCAACTGTCTGTAACATACGTCAATGATCCACGTTAACACTATATTTATTTTTCAATAGAATTGTCTCATCTTATTACTTCTGAATGTATGTATTATTTCTCTCTGTTATTTTGCATCAGAACTACTTGCAAAGTGTGTAATTCAGTTTATGGAGGAGTGGGATTGCAGAAGAAAATATAAAAGCACTACATTACATTTTTTAAGACACCTAACACTTTTTGAACTAAGACTCTCAGAAGTAAAATATCTGAATGCTTCTCTAAATGAAAAGTTACCATAAATAAAAAAAATCGAGGTGTGAAATTAAAACTCATAAGCTACTCCATACTAACCCCTTTTGCAGATTCTCTTAGCTAGCAATGTGTGAAGTAATTTACTCCACTTCCGAAAAGCATCCATAAGTTCACACCTTAGCTTTGATATGGAGGAGGTTATCTCATATTCACTGTGCATTGAGTGCTACATGAGTAACTAGTGTGTTGCAAATTCAAAAGCTCTAATCCATGTTGCTGTGTAAAAAAACCCTTGTGTGCATTTTGGAGTATTCAGACATGTTTTGGAAGGAAAACAGACATCATCAGGATCAAGGTAAAGCAATGACCAGAGTCACCTTAAACGTATTCCAGTGGTTGTTCCTGAGGCATGCAGCAAGTCTTCCTGAGATTCAGTGTTGCTCCTGCTCCAAGTCAGCAGTGAACTCAAAACACCTTGTATGGAGAAACAACAGAAAAGGGGGAAACTTTGGACTGAGTTGACATCTAACCCTAGTCCTCCACTGCTTCTAGGACACGCTTTTCTTCCACCCTATGTCTCTGTTAAACAAAGCGTTCTGTTATTACAGATGGCTGCTTTGTGTCCTGCCATGGAAGGTGTGGCAAATTTAGCCCCCCAGATGCCATGCTGTGTCAGGCAGAGTGGAACCTGAGCACTGGGGCAGCCTCTGCCCCACCAAGAGCCACAGAAAGAGCCTGGAGCTCCTGCCCTGTATGGGAAACCTCTCTAACTTTTGTCACTGTCCCGTGTAACTTTAGGAGCTTCTTAATAAGACAAACAAATGTATAGCTAACAATTATGGCAATGGCAGGGTTCAGTCATCAATAGGCACATATTCTGCGCGTTCATACTCACCCAACAGCAAAGGTCGCTGAGGGCAGATTTAGGCTTCGGGCTATCCCATTCTAAGTATATATGAAGTCCTCCCAAAATACTACAATTGATCACACATGAGACAGTATTCAATCAGTTTACTAAACTGATCAGCAAAATTCAGCAGATTTATAGCATCAGTTCAGTTTGAAAAACTTCCCCAACCTCCTGTGCTTAATCAGCCTCTTTGATCTAAAAGCTGAGCGGGAATTCTCACTATGGTTTTTTTTTCTTACAAAATTTTCAGCACTTTCTGTCTCTCACTAAGCCAAAAATACTGAGGGAACAGTCTTTTTTGTGGCATTTTGGCACTTGTAATCCAGACTGGAACCATGGTGTGCAGAAAGCTTAAGAACTCCAGGGAAAAGCTAGCTATACTTTATGAAGCTCTAAAAAAAGTTCTTTTTCAGGTGAAATGATGATTGTCCTCATAAAACAATTTGTCCATTCCAGTTTCAAAATCATATGATGGTTTGGCTAGAAGAAAACAGATAAGCTATAACATTTCAAAATGGATTATAAAAACCCCTCATATTGTTGAAAATCTAATGTTTGGAAGACACTTTTGCAATTTATGCCTATGCTTAGAATATGTGAACAAAAATTATCTTTGTAATTAGTTTATAAGCTAAAAATTCAGTCTGCTTAGTCAGCAAAGTACTTTAGTAGAGCTAACTCCAGTTGTAAACCATCCAGAACAGGGTATCCAAAAATCATTAGAATGGCTGAAAAAATCAGGAAAAAATTAAGAATGAGAAAAAGTGAATTCTCTCTATATGAATTCAGATTTTTGAACATTATTCTTTAAAGGTGCAAGAGTTTCTCTTCAAATGAAAACTGGAATTCTTACATAATCACACAATTTCAGCATAAAAACAGCTTTCAAAAACATGGCCATTACCCATAGTAAAATTAGAAGAGATAAAACATTGCACATCCTTAATAGCCAGATAAATGCATACCTGAGAATTTACAGGATGGAAATCTACATCAGACTAACTGTGGCTGTACTACACCAGTGAAGGAGTGGAGATATCAAATTAGTTGTGAGTGGTGGTAGGTCTGGAACAGGAAACTGTCTGTCCAAGCTCATATGAAGCTGAGGCACAGCATTTATTAGCTGAGGTGTAGCAGATTGTGGGACTCCAGCTGCAACAGCCCTGTATTATGTGAGCTTTCTAATCTGTTATCATGACAACTCTGTGTACCACATCCATTATGTCATGTATACATAATCTGTATTGCTTAAATATAGACTTTTCCTCAACTTTGGACACCTTCCCCAGCATCGGACACTTTTAAGATTTGGCTGCACAGGGTGCTGGGTCTCCTTGTCTAGACCATGATTTGCCAAGAAAGTTTGGACCAGATGATCCTTGAGGTCCCTTCCAACCTGGTATTCAGTGATTCTCCGATTCTCCAATGGTCAAATATCAAGTGAAGTGCCTGAAATGTTTTAGGAGTTGTTTATTTCTGACACATTTTGTCTCTGAACATAACTTTGCTATTTCCTTTAGCTGAGAGAGATTCCTGCAAAACAAAATCAGAGGAGGGACAGAGGGGTTCCAGGTCTGTGAAGCCCCATAAAGGAAGGCATGAAAATGAGAATATGAAGAAGGATGTTTCAGGAAGTGTTCAGGAGGATAAGTGAGGAAGGTACTGTAAATATATAAATGGAGATAAAGGTACTGAGATCTGAGTGCCAATATAGGCTTTAAAGTCCAGAGCCCAGAAGACTGGAAATTTGAAAAAGTGCCTATGTGATTAGTCAACAACTATGGGAAAAAAACAATTAATCTACATAATGAAAGTTGTGACACAAATCAGAAATGCTGAGCTAACAATAATAGCAATATAAAAGGCCATCAAGAGGCTTACTATTGAATGCTTTGGTTAATGTTGCTGTTATTAATTGTGCTTACTGATATTACAACTATACCAAATAATTTAGTATTTATGTATGAAGACAAGAGACTTTCAGTCAACAGATGGAGAGGTGTCCTGGTTTCAGCTGTGATAGAGTTAATTGTCTTCCTAGTAGCTGGTACAGTGCTATGTTTTTGAGCTAGGTATGAGAAGAATGCTGATAACACACTGATGCTTTCAGTTGTTGCTAAGTAATGTTTAGTCTAAAGTCAAGGCTTTTCGGCCTCTGATGCCCAGCCAGCAAGAAAGCTGCAGGGGCACAAGAAGCTGGGAGGGAACACAGTCAGGGCAGCTGACCCAAAGTGGCCAACGGAGTATTCCATACCATATGACGTTTTAGGAACTGGGGGGGGCATCGCCGCTCGGGGACTTCCGGGTGCGTCGGTCATCGGGTGGTGAGCAATTGCGTTGTGCATCACTTGTATATTCCAACCCTTTTATTATTACTGTTGTCATTTCATTAGTGTTATTATTATCATTATTAGTTTCTTCTTTTCTGTTCTATTGAACCATTCTTATCTCAACCCACAAGTTTTAGTTCTTTTTTCCCGATTTTCTCCCCCATCCCACTGGTTGTTGGGGGGAAGTGAGTGAGCGGCTGCGTGGTGCTTAGTTGCTGGCTGGGGTTAAACCACGACAAGAGGGTATAAGCAAACAGTAAATGCTGGTCAGTAAGATAGGCAGCGGTCTTAAGACATGGGCTGCTTAACCTTTGTCAATATTTTAGGTGTCTCTGAGGAAAATTTTGAGGTGATTAACCAGTGACTTTTGCAGGTGTGTATGGGTGGGTTACAGTGCAAGCCAGAACAGGATGCTTGGCTGTGCTAGGTGGAAGGATTCAGTGAGGGGGATGATTGCATGTACAGTAGGAAAGGGAGATGTGTGCACCATGCAACTCGAGAGGAGAGTGGCAGACAGGTTTTCACTGTCACTTCTAAAGACTTACAACCCCTGGCCAGTGCGGCCCATGAGTCTCAAATGTACGCACTAGGCATACTTCTCAGGTTAGCCCATGTGATTGGTACTCAGTCTGAACACTCACGTTAACCCCATTTACTGCATCTTGCTGATAAGCAGCACTTGCATTGCGGCATCATCACTAATTTTGCAGCCACTCAGGGTTATCTCTGGGAATATGTCTTTATTTTTTTATGATGTCACACTTTTTCCCCCCCTCTGTGGAGCTGCACTTGCAGGAGAGCTACTCTGTCCTTGTGGTATTGTAGGAAGCCAGAGGTTTTCATACGGTTCACTACAGCAGATGGGTTAATTTCTGTCCAGATTCAGGTGGGTTGCATTTTCTACCAACAGCAGGGTCAATATATCATTAAAACTTTTGTGTGTGGACTATAAAAAGGCTTGGGCTAAAACCAAGCAAAGGGCCAAGCTTAACTGAGAAGTACTCTTAGAGGCAAAAGGGATTTTCTCTTTCCTTATGCTCCCCTGCTGGCTTGTAAGCCCTTTTACATATTTCCCTCTATCTTTCAAGCTAAATCTTTTCCTTCTTGATGTCTCTTCCCTGATCTCTCCTTCCCAGGAAGCCACGAGGCCTTCCCATCCCCCCCAGCAAGGTACCAGCCTCGAGTTCCCTATGGCCACCTCTGCTGACAGTGTCCCCTCCCTGTCCCCTGACTCCACCTGCTCTGGGGGGTACCTGACAGTGAACCTCTCGCCATAACCTACATTTCCATGGGCTGTCACCCTGGAGGACAGCTTGGGAGCCTGTGAGCACCAGCTAGTGATGTTTGGACAGTCTGGGAAGATGTCTAGTGTGAAGAAATTAAGTACAGCGTAAGACTGCACGCACAGTATGGATGCACAGCCCTTTAAAAAAGAGGGTTCCCAAAAGATTTTTGTAAATTTACCCTCAATATTTAAAAAATGAAATAAAATTAAAAATTTGAAAGTCAAAATAATTTACAATGAAGGGAACTTAATTGTCGTTATTGTTTGATTCTAAACCTATTGAACTTCTAATGAAAACAGAAAATACTTTAAACTGAAAGCTCCCTTTATCTGTGATTTTAATAGGGACACATTGTACACTTCAGGTTTTTTCCATTCATTTGCTTCTAGATAAGCAGTATGCTATTACTCTCTAGTGGTGCTGTCTTCAGGGACTATTTCTGTCCAGCACTTGGGAGAATGCATTATGAGATGTCAGCATGTGTGAGCAGAGATAGTATGGCTTGTCATGTACAGATAGGGCATATTCTGCTATAAAATGATGGCTTTGTCTTTTATCACTGTCACAGTCTTACTTAACAAGCTGTGACTCTGTGGTTCATCACAAAGAAAACTGTCAACCCTAGATATGTGCCTTGAATGTCCTTTCATCTTCCATGCAGGTAGGATCTGCCATGTGACATCAAGCAGAACAGTAACTCCAGATGGACTCTGCTAGTGCAGCAGCATATTAACAAAAGGGTTCGCTGGCACAAATCCAGGCTTTGCACCTTCGATTAGATTACAAGGAGGAGGAAAACATATGTAAGCTTTTAAACGAAGCATGACCTAGTAATATGTCATAAATATAATTAGAAAAGGAAATGTTAGTAATCCATCATGTTTAAGTGATAATTTATTTATCACGGTGTTATTCCGAGCAACAGATAAATCAATTAGAGTTGCTTTTGAAAGCAAATAAATAGTGTTGGTTCAATGGAGTGATGACAGACAAAGTTGTTTTGAGGAACTCAAAAGTTCTGTAGTTGGATTTCTCCACATAATTATGTTTAGGGTGAAATCTGGAGAATCACTGGCCTTCACTAAAGGCTGCAATGCTGCTAGCAATTTTCCTGGATCTTAGTGCTTCTATTCATAAGGTCACTGAACAAAGAAACAGTGTCCGTTGCTAGGATCAGAGACAGACATCTAAGGAGAAAAGCCTTTAGCATTTCCAGAGGGCACATATATTAAATAGTTATACAGGGTGTTTAGTGAGTGCTTTGCACCAGAGCCTGCCTGCCGGTCAGAATTTTTCTGGCAGAGGAATATGGACATATTCTGCTCACTTCAGCATTTTGTATGGCCATGGGACATATTATACTGCCAGAGTTGTGATTCTGCAGATCGGATTAAACTACTTTGTGGACATTAAAGTATGAATATTTCATGTGAGCTTTTACAGGGCTGAATTTAAACTAAGGTGCTGAAGTACTTCTCCACATTCCTCTTTCCTGGGATTTTGTAGTTTTAAACTAGTCTTCCCTTGCATAAAGTTGCTCTTCCATGGGACTGCTTTTTAATTGTGTAAGTGGGCAAATAAGAAATACTAACCCTCATGAGGTGCGGGCTTCCAGTCCCAGTGCAGTAAAAGGAAGGAGAAGAGAGACGTCTGTCAGTCAACAAAATTGTCTTCTGAGGGTGTAATATTACAAGAAGTGGCAACAGAGTAGTTTGTCCATTGATGGAAAAGTGCAGCATTCACACATAATAGTGCTGCCGGTATTTCAGGGATGCCAAGGAAACCTGTGTGGACGTGTTACCAGTAAAAGTGCCTGCCTGGCTGGTGCTTAAAAATAGAAAAGAGGGTGTTGAGTACATAGAAACTGATGTTGAAGAATTTCTGACCTCTTTATTTTAAAAAAGTGTCATCTCCCTCTGCCTGATTCTGAGTGTTCTCACCCCCACCAGTGCTCAAAGATTTGAAACAAAACATAACTCCCTGGAAATGAGGTTACAGATAGTCTCTACTGGGATAATGTTTCTCCATTGAGTCTGAAGACATGCTTCCCACTAGTGACTATTTTTAGCGATATTAAAGACTGGTATTACTACACACAAATATGGACCACACAGATCATTTGGGCTCCTTATCTGGGAGACGGGGGGAAATGAAACCAGTGGTTTTGTTTCACTTTAAAACCTATGCTCAGGTGAGTGTGAGTGGGCAGTGAGTTCATCTTTCCTGTCCCCAGTACGCTGCTGGAGGGACATCCAGCTCCAAGGGTCCCATTCAACTTGCTTTGCACTTAAATTAAGCCCCACTGTAACTTCTGGATGACTTCTTTGCCTCTGCCTGTCCCAAAAGCCTGTGTTATGTATACGCATTAAGAGTTAGTCTCTGCGACTAAGCCCATGTTCACGTATAGGCAAAACACATAAATGCTAAGATTAGGCAGAATTAAAAGAAAAAAAGTTATTTTTTCACTTGCCACATGGTAGGATTAATTTATCATGGCAGCTCCATTCCCTTGGGCCTTTCTACTTACTAAAGGTCCTAGCTCTTGGACTTACCTCTTACTAAAAATAGATTTGGCTTTCACCCTGCATGTAGTGTCTCCCATGGAGATTAGAATAATGAAAGTATATGTTGGTCAAAGTCCCGTTGCAGTGAGCAAAGGCTGAAACATCCTGTGTCTTCCTGATGAAAGGCTCAAGTAATGCCAACTGAAGATTGTGTTTTCATCTTTTACGGTTGGACCACTGTGGGAGTTGCACAGTTTATGGCGTGGGTGGGTTGTGTAGCCGACACTTTCTGAGGTAAGGCTGCTACTGCATAAGGTTGGGCCACTAGTGAATTTTGCAACACTAAGGTTACATACTGGTGTTCCCTTTACACTGCAAAGAAAGAAGGGGGATCCACAGAAGCCGGCATAGTGAGGAGGAACCCACTTGAGGTAGTTCATGGAAAGAAGAGGTAAGACTTAACTCTTTCCCAGAAGCTTAAAGGACTTAGCCCCGAGTTTTCGTGGAAGGAGACATTCAGCCCTTTTCCCAAACACCAGCAAAGCTTTTCAAAACCAGCTAGTGGTACTGCAGCCCGTTCCTGTAATAACTCAGTGAGACCCTAATGACTGGGACACTCGTCATGTGTACTAATAGTTACACTTCCCTTTTCCGTCACAGAGGAGACTGCATTTCTATTGCATTTCTGTGTGTACACAAGTATACAATGGGCAAAATGCTAGTGCTGTTGAAGTAAATCCTCTGTGTGTGGGCATGTACACTCATTTAATCTATCTGATTTAATATTACACACATTTTGTAGCAGTCACTGGATATCTTTGGAATCAAAAATGGTATGCAACACATCAGTTATCATTTTTCTGTCCTCCTTTTCATATGTTGCAGTAAGTCAGTGTACATAATGGCTTTAGTCTGTGATAATTGAGGTGGAAGAATGTTGATTTAGCTATATCATTAATTATGACACTGACGTGATGAAGACCTGTCTTCACAGTATAAGAATACTTCCTGAAAGTGATGGTGCTACAGTGTCATTTACTATGCCCCTCTTTGTTTTTCAATTTTAATTAAAGATGTTTTATTCTGTCTCTATGAAATCAAATAATACACTGCTTTTTCTCTAGAAAACAAACTGTTATACCTCTATGTGCCAATTTTTCATTTCAACACATTATGTAATAGTTCAAATGAGAGCACAAAACAAATAACACAAAAACAGCTGGTGGGAAACTTTACTCGACATTAGGCACTTTCAAGCCTGAACAGTGTAATGTGCATCACTTAATGCATCATATGTCTTTACTAATTTAAGCCTGATTGTGCAAAAAGGGCTGTGTAGGGACACCGGTGGACTGTTATGGAGTTGTGCTGAAGTTAAAGGTCTGCCTACATTTGCTGCATAATGGAGCTAGGGTTATTTTTACTTCCCATTTTGTGTTGTTTAAAAAGTAATGCTAAAAACGTAGAGGTGGAAAACTGGTTTATATTCACAAAATGTCTGTGTAAATAGAAGCATTGGAGAAGGATAGCATTCTGAATTTAGATACTAGCATCAGCTTTTGAGTTTTTGGACTTTCAGAGTTTGAATGGAGAAGTACCAAGAGATTTGGAGTTGTAATCAGATTTTTTTCTGTATTGTGCCCTTTTTGAGCCCATTTATGTCTCTGATAGTGTTGCCTTTAGGATACTTTCACAATTTCAAGGTTACTGAAGAGGGAGTTGCTGACAATTTTGGCAAAGCTACCTTGAAATATTGTTTAAGCAGTCAAGAAAAACCCTTGATGTTGATTCTTGATTATGTTCACTTCTTGTAGCATTTAATAGAATGCTAGCAGAACTAGATTTAAACATAAATACAATAATGTTTAAACTATGGCTTAGAAAGGAAAAGATGTATGTTATTCAGAAGGGGAAGCCTTGAATTACATAATTATATGTAACAAATGTAATTAAAAGTACTAGTCAGGTATAATTTTTATAAAAAGATGTGTATTTACTTGGGATGAGAAAGGCCATTTCAGGAAAATAAGGTCCTCTGAGTCATTTACTTTCTCCAAATGCCTGCAAGATAATTATTGACATATTTCAAATTACATCAGTAACCATGACTTCCAGGAGAAATTCTATCTCCGTTCAACCTTTACAGCATCATCTATACTTTCATCTGGCCATAGAGCCAGCTGACTCCCTGCCCTCATCTGCAGCAGGCCCTGTACATGGGATATGGGACAGATCTGCAGAGGTGGTGTGTTGTAATCGTTGGTTCCCCTGGGTGCTACCAGTTTCCATGGACAGTTGTCTTGCGGAAATGCACCCCATGGCATACTGGATGCTTTTTGAAGCTTCATGCTGTTTTTTCAGCTAAATTCTTAGCTATTCTTCATATGTTGGAAAGACACGAGAGTGCACTGGGCTCCTCTGTTCTGCACTTGATGTATTTTCTCAGACTGTAACCTCCCTGTGAGAGAGAGACTGTCTTTTTCTGTGTCGTTATTCATTCCCTAGCGCAGTAAAACCCCCACAACTCAGCTGAGGTCTGTAGGCAAAAGTACACAAGTAAATAATGTCATATACAAATGCTGTACACCAAATAATGACATTCTTGGGGTACAGATCCATTTAGTTGAGTGAATATTAATGATTAAGTTTCATTTATAATTTATCTGTTTACTGCCATTTTGTTTCTATTTATCTATTATATAAATATCTATTAAAAATATCTTTCTTTTTAAACAGAAGACAGTTTGGGGTGGGTACAGACATAATAAAACTGTATTACATGGTCCTTATAAGCAAGAGGTAAGGGTAAGGAAATTCTGGCTTCCAAAAATAACTCTTTGTTACAGCACAACAGTGAAAAACCCTTTCAAAGTGCTGGCAGACCACTCCTCTTCTTCTGGTTGTTCTAGTCTTTAGCAGACTATCCATTATGTGAATAATAGATAAGACTGTTGCTTCCAGACCTAGAGCAGCTGCTGCAGAGTGATCTCTGAGCCATGTTTCCCCATTCATCCAAGCACAGGGAGATCCACCAGCAATGGGGCAAAGCACAGAGCCAGCCTGGGAGAGGCAGGGTTATCTGCCAGGCTTCGAGCTCTGCAGCCAGCCCCTGCTGCCCCAGCCTGCGTGGCCAGCTCTGCACCCGCTGGGTGCTTTGCCTGCATCCGAGACATCCTCCTCTCCCCCTCCCCAATGATGGGGAACTAACTTCTTTGGTAGTGATTGGACTGATTTATTGGGGTCCCAGAAAGTTGTTCCGTAGCATTTGAGAAGGCTTGGCAAAATTTATGGCTTTTATACAATATATGGGAGAGATTAACCTGCTTTGCACATAATGAGAACAAAGTAATTTCTGAGGCATGATTTTGGTGTGTTTTGTTTTCCATTTTTATTAATCCACTGAGAGGCATTGGTTTATTTACTGGAACTCTACTTTCTGTAATCATAAGGAATTTATTCTGCTAAAGAAAATTACTTTCTTCAACGTCCAAACCTGCATCTTTTTAGCAGGGCAATGTAAACAATTTTTCAGTGTTTTGTGTTCCTGAACACGAAGCTCCTTGTTGTAAAGCCCACATGTGCTATGCCTTTCCCAATGTTCTTCACATGATTTTCAAACGAGCTTAGCTGACCAGGGAAATAGGTCAAGGCTGCACCCAATGCCGTGCCACTGCTCAGGTGTTAGTCTTTGCAGGGAGAAGAAAAGCTGCTCTACAGGGCCTGTCTGGTTTAAACAGGAGGTGAAAGACATGGGCCTTATTAGCTGTAACCCCAGAGTCAAATAATTTCTGGGTGTGTGACTCAGGCAGAGAAGCTTTAGGGACAAGGCAATCTCCAGAGAAAGCGTGGGCCAAGGTTGTTATTTTGTCATTTGTATAACCGATAGATGGGTCAGTCATCCTGCATAGCTAGACCTCCTGGTATACTGTACATCTTCTGTGAGCCTTTAAGGTAAAAATTCAGTCTTAGTGAAGTTTCTATGGAATATTTTGAGAAGTTAAACTTTTGTTTCCCCCCTTTTCCTTCCCATTCCTTATTTAAACTACTGAACATAGCAGATTTGTATACAATTTTGTTCCTTGCTTAGTCTGAAATGCTTTAACATTTCTACAAGTGGCAAAACTGTGTTATTTTTCCTTTTGAGGCATTCTAACATACTCAAACTTTCTGTAAAAAAAAAAAGTAAACAGATCTGTTGAAAGAAGATGAAAATAATTTAAATTGTCTTTGGAATCACATTTATTGGTAATGAGGGGGAAACAAATATTTTAAAAATCTTTGAAATGTTTCAGTTTCAAAATAAGTAAGCCATTGCTCTTCTTTTGGATAGATAGAATTTTTATTTCTATTTCTATGGTTGCAATTTTGTTATTCTGCTTTCAGGAAAGGCTGGGGCGGTGCTGGAGAGCAGGTGCTATAGGGCCAGGAGCAGCCTGGGGCTGGGAGTTGCCTTGCAGGTGGTGCAGGTGAAGGATGGAGCCAGAGTCCCAGGTGTGGTGGGGAGGAAGCCAACCCTCCTTCCCTAGAAAGGCCTCCTGGAGCCATGGCAAGGCTTGCTTAGATCCCAGTAGTCACTGGAGCTGGGTGAAACACAGTTGAGAGTCTGTGAGGGAGTGTGAGACAGGTCCTTGTCATTTTGTGATTGCCCAATAGTTACTTTTCCTAATGATGAAGTAATTATTAGAGCTCCTGCTTTGAGGAGCCTGATTTCTTTTTTTGTTTGTTTGATTTTAAGCCTCTTGATCTTATTGGGGAGCTCCTTATGAAGCAGGTCAAGCCAGATACTTTGCAACACTGCTGATCAATTTGTGGTCCTCTCACGCTGCTATAGAAACTGTATAGGACTATGTTTGTTTCTTTACATTTGTGCAGCTGTAAATAAGAAGTACATCTTTTGTTTCAAAACTACTAAAATTTCAAAATTGTATTTTGCTGGGAATACTTTACAGGTGAAAAAATGCTGATGAATGCCACTGAGTACTGCCTTACAAACCAGCAGGAGGTAAGAGTCAAGGTTTAAATCTATGCTTGAGACAAACTATTGCTTTTTCTGTCTCGCATCAGGATGATTTTTTGGCTTGAGCAAAAGAACAGTGTGTGTGGCTTGTTACTTACTTAATGACAGATACTCTATGTGAACTGAAGGAATTTCTTCCAGGTTTTCTGCAGTTCCTGTGAGTGTAGAGAGTGCATAAGGAATACTTCAAAGACTGAGTGCGAATTTGATGATGCTTATTTAACTTCAGATCGTTGTTTTAGCAGAGTTCTGCGGGTTTATAGAATAAGAAGAAAATTGGCTCAGGGAAGTCAAAGAAAATAGGAAAGAAAGGAAAAACAAAAATCACAGATGGACGATGTTATAAATGGATGAAACTGTAAATAATGAAGAACACAATTGCCAGCTATTTACAGACGTAGATCAGTTAAAATCAATAGAAGACAATGACACTTCAATACAGACGAATTTAGAACAAGGAGGGCTTTTTAGAGATGTGCACTTGGCAGAGCTTGTTTGGGAAACGGTGGGGAAAAAAAATTATAGAAGGGATAAATTTGCTGGGACAGATACAGAGCTGGTGTAGGTGGGCAAGGTACAGCTTTTTCCGGTTATTCAGTTTCCCTGCCAAGTAAACACACTTCAAAAACAACATGTTCAGACCCAGCTACCTGCTGCAAGCCATCAGGTGTCTATTAAAGGAAGGAAGAATTAAGAAATAACACTGGGTGGAAAAAAAAAACAGTTGAAATTTGAACTAGAACTTTTATTTCTGCTTGTATCTTCTGATGGAGAAGGTCTGCCCTGCAGTGTGAACTGTTGTTTACATACTTGTCTAAATCTGGCCAGAACTCAGACTTAGATTCTAGTTCCCTGGCTTTGGTGGGGAAAAAGTTGCAAATCTGATTTACTGATCTTGGTGTGGGCTTTGGCAAGGGGAAATACCCTGATAGTGCAGGTTATCAGAGGTGCTTGGTAGAGGCAAGAACAAATTGTCACCTGTAACACCTTTCACACCTGACAGTCCCAATGCCCTGGCCTTCCTTAGAAACTCATGACGTGCTAGGCTTAAAAAGAGTTTTACTGTGTCTTCTCAGTTTTGCATCTTGCTGTCTTCCTGCTTAAAAAGCGTGATAAAAACTTTCATCTGCCCCTCCCCTTACTCCGATGCCTAGCAATAAGGCCTGAAAAATGCTGCCATTCTCATGGAATAATGTATTATACTCACTCCACACAAGTGAGACAGATCACACAAGATCATGGCTACTGGAAGGGAAAGTCGGTATCCAAAAGGATGGTAAAAGGGAGAAATGAAAGAGCACCAAGTAATGCATTTAGCAGAAAGAAACAATAAATTATGAACCCCCAGTGTGTCCAGAACAACTTTCTGCTGTTGCAGCAGCTGAACTCAGCAGGAGGGGAGCTGCTTTCTATCTCCAAGTCCAAACCCAGAGAGCAGGGAGACTCTTTCCCCTCCTCCCCATCAACACACTACAATAGGACACAGATAGCCCATGAATTTTGTTGGGCAACATTTTTTTAGGAGATGACTGAGTGATTCTTGTGCCTTTATTTTAAAGTTATATTTCACCCTGCATTTACATTTGTGGACTGGAATATCAGTAGTCTCTTGTCTCTATTTCATCTGCCATAATGATTTAGTGGAGTTCTGGCAATGAATAGTGCTTTGTTTTTATCAAAACCTCTGATCTGTTACCTCTGTTTTGTAGTCAACTCCAGTTATCTGGGTTTGGGGAAATGGAGCCCATGAGCTGTGCAGGGCTCTGCTCCCTTGGACTCTACTTCTTGAAGGAAAGAGGGAGCTCAGCCATTCACTGGAGACTTTTTATGATTATTATTATGGTTATCAGAAACCTTCAAACACTAAAGATGTGTTACTGTCAATATACTAAGATAATTTTTAAAAACTTTGCAATAGTCAGACTATTCATTACCTTTGATTAAACAGCACTGTTGACTATCTTCTAAACTGCCACTGAAATTACTTCCTGCAAAAGTACGAAGCAACTTCTGTCATTGCCTTGTGGATTCAAGAGGCAAATCTATATAGGAAATATTAATTGTAAATTGTCATAAGTATGTGCCAGACTTCCTTCTTACAGCAGATCAGTGAATCTGGCCAAATGGGTAAGTCACGTCTTTATAATACCAAGCTCAAAGGACTGGGTGTTGTAAGGAACCCCCATGGTATATGCTTGACTATATGCGGATACCAACATGTATTGAGGGTGTGTGGCAATTGAACACCTCTAAAGAGAAACCCACGTTTGTACAGATAAAAGCATATGGGGGAGAGCGCAACTGGAACAGGACTAACAAGGATCAGTTAGGTCACAGAAACTACATTAAGAAGCCTAAAGGACTAGAGAAGGAATTTGGTTTCAGTAATCTGTCCTTGCAGTTTTTCCCTGGTGATTTTCCCTGAAGCACTGGCTTCATGATGCCCCTGTGCCAGAAATAATATATCAGGATGTAAGAGAACTCATCTCCTGACAGTCCTCAGGACAAGCTCTTTTAGAGAAGAGGGGGACAAACCCTCTTGCAACTGACAGCCCAAGCAAACAGTAATGGATGACTTAGAAGAAGCAAGCAAAAGTGACAACAGGCCCAGAGACTGTCTAGTCCAGCAGCTATGTCTAGTAGCTAAAAATTCATCACAGAGTTGGTTAAGTGAGAGTAATCTGCTATCAACAAATAGTAGAAAGAAAACTTGTTTCAGCTGACTGCAATTCTGCCAGTCTTCTTTGTCCATTAGCAGAATAAATAGTGCACAGACTGATAGGAGCCATCATAAACATATATTCTCTCCCACTGGGAGGTTTCATAAATACTGGTAGCTCCTAAAAATGACTATAATGTTTATTGATTTAAGCCTCTGAGATTCTACTAAGGAATAATCTGTGGGTTTCATAATGTAAATCATATGGGTGTCTATATAGAGTTTTAAAACACAAGGTCACTGCTGTAAATCTAGATGCATTATTTGTATGTGCCTGTATTTGAGGTAGAGAATGATGCCTCTAGTTAGGATTGTGTGGTCTTTGTGTAGTTCTTTTGTGGGATGAAACTTCTGTTCAGTTTTATGTTTAGTTTCTTTCAAGTTTGTTTATAACCCACCACCTGCATTTAAAAAAAAATTAAGGAGTCTCAGGTTTTAAATCTAAGGTTATCTTTATAACATGATCTTTAACTACTGGAAGTGGTAGTGATGGTGGTTGTTCTTTTGGTTTGGATTTTGAGAATAAGGCTAGAAATGTGATTTTTTTTTTTGTCAGATTTAAACTCTTCTCTGGGGACTAAGATTCTTGTGGAAAGCCAGGAGGAACTCCCAAATTCTGTAGTCAAACTGATATTTGGATAGTATACACTGAATAACACACAGAGCCAATGGTGGAACTAAAAGAAATGGTGAATAGTGATGAGCTGATTGAAGTACTTCCTACTGTAAAAACAGCAATCACTCAGTTAAGGACTGTGTCATATAAAATAGCGCAAGAAGCCTGAATTAAGGATACATTGGCAATGATGGGCTTACCAATATCTCCTGTGGGGGACTGGGTCTCAATATTCTTTACACATAGAATTTGAATAAACTAATAATTGTGTAGTTATAAGTTCACCTGTAGTTTTTATGTAAATCTATGGCAAGATTAATATATAGAAAAAATATAAATACTATTACAACAAAATTGTTGGGGTTTTTTAGTATTTAAAGGGATGACACTTGAAAAATCAAGTAGTTACAATTCCCATAGCTGCCAGGGAAAATTCAGTTCCAGTCTGAACAAATGAGCTATACTACTGTGTCATCCGATGCAGTGACACATGCTGGGTAGCTGATGAGAGGAGTGGTGGAGAGCTCAGCCCTCTTAGCTCTTCATTCTCATGCCTCAGCAAATCCATATGAGGTAATCGTAGGCCTTTCCTGTTGTTCATATGACCTGCTTTTATCTTCAGCTACATCCAGGCAGCCCTCTAAAATCCATTACAGCTCGGCAGGTCTGTCTGAGAGCAGACTGTATGGGTTAAAAGCCCTAATTAGTCACCCAAGGTTGCATTCTGTTTGTTACTCTACAAAAATGAAATCGATGGGGGGCATATGTAGCCTCAAAATAGGAATAATATCAGTTTTTTCGAATGAAGTAATGGTAATCCTAAAAGAGGGGAAAATAGAAGTTACAACAGGTTGCACAAACCTGCCTAAATTACCAGAATGGGAGAAATTTCTCCAAGAGCTGTGTGCGTGTGTGTGCGTGGCACCTCTTACCCGGGGGGTGGTGGGCTCTGTCCCCACCAGAACTTTATAAACCTGTTTCAAATCCTTCTGTGCTTTTCTGTCTTACCAGTGTCATGTGGTGGCAAACAGCAATGCTGTTCACCTTTGCTGTACCATGTGTACCCCTGCTGAACTACAAACCTCCTACAAACTTGTAACAATGTAGTAGGTTTCTATATTTTGGGTTTTTTTCCTTTCTTTTCCTCGTGAATGTTTAAATTATTTACAGAGTCCTTGTGCATCTGTAGCCCGGAGCAGGGATTTGGCTGTCTCTCTCAGCCTCACAGAACGAGGCAAATGGCAGCTCAGGCTGACTGTGAAGGGGGGACGTGGAGGAGAATGTTAAAGGTAACAGGGCAATGGCTATTCTTCCTCTTCTCATAATTATAACAACTAAATACTCTGGCTGGGCGAGAGTGATGCTAGAGTTGAATAAATATCTATTCAAAGTAGAAATAGTTTGAGTTTTACTACTTCTAGATCCCATTTGGATCTGCTTCACCCCTTCTCAATTGTGTGACTCTCACAAATGTTTGCTAAGCTTTGTTATAACTCTTTTCTTGGGATGCCCATCCTTTCAAACAGAATTCTGGCCCTATTCTTAGTTACAGACAATCAAGCGCCTGCCATTACACTGGGACTAGTTAGTGCTTAGACAAATTTAAATTAGTTTGACTTCCTGAGTTGATAAAACCCTTTATGCACCGTGCTTTAAAATGTTTAACCAGCACAACAAACTTGTTTCAACTAACACTACTTTGATTGCAAAGATTGCATAGCTTGTCTTGACAAATGAAACAGTAAATAGCAGAAACACTGTTGAATCTTAATCACCAGTAATTAATGGAAGTGTGTGTCTGGCTATAGAACAATTGAATAATCACACCTCTTAGCCTTACCAAGAAGTTGCCATCTGGGGTAGGAATACTGGTGTGCTGGCAAGACCAGATGGTCTTCATATGCAGAAAGAACCTTTTTCATCAATAGCATGACTTCACTGCTAATTAGAGAAGAATGAACAAGGCATAAGTCAAGGAGGAATTTCAAAATCTAGATTAGCTTTAAGAGATCCATTAAGATCATTTCAGGGCCAGGGTTTGAAATCATATTTGTTAATGCTGAAAACATGTGAGAACTTCTTAATGACTTCATAGTCTGAAAAGGATATACGCCATTTCATTCTGCCTCAAAGGGGAGGCCAAATGAAACCCCTGAACCCAAACAAACAAACAAAAAAACACCATAGGACAAAGAAGAGATGGATTTACTTGGTAAATAGATATTAATGCCTAGTTCCAAAATTTTCCTACTGAGTGATGATATTTTGATGGATTGCCTTCCTGGTGGATTGTTGATCTCTTTGGGTCCTCTCTCCACTGGAAGTTTTTTCCAGGCAGAAATTAGTGGACTGGGTCCATTTGTTTGGTACCTCCAGAAATTTGGAGCACAAGGGCAAACGGCTGCTTCTACACATGGCCTTTTGAGTATTTTGTGCTCTGTGTGGTCTGGATTTACTGTCATTGTGTAGATATGGTGTACTGTGTAGAGTTGCCCTACTAATGCAGGTGTTTATGTCTCAGAAATCTTAAACAACACTCATAATTCCCTCCACTAATTCAACATTTTAGGTTGTACTGTAGAAGGCAAGAAGTTGAAAGCAAAGATTTCTATACCTGATGAGCATATCTTTCTCGCTCTTCTATGTGTCTCTCACACTTTTATGTTTTACTTTTTTTCTTTTTTAAAAAAACTTTATTATATGACATTCAAACCCTTTGAGATTTTAGATAAAATCATGAAGAACCAGACATTTTTCCAGGTTCTTTCTGTAATGTTCTCAAATACATTGTCCTTAAAATCTTGAAGATTCAGACAAGAGTATGAATCATGTAAGTTCTGAAAGAGATTGGATTTCTCAAAATGGAGACTTGTGATCCAGCTAAACTAATGTTGTTCAGATACATGTATCTTATCTTTTCACAGCTCTTCAGAAAAAAAAAAAATTTTTACTCTTACTTTACTTTAACTCTCCAAAACTGGCAGTTATCTAATAACTTCCTTCTGAGGAAGTTTAACTGGTTTATAATGTAGTTTGGTGCCAGTTACTCCACAGAGTTAACTGGAAGTACCACTTTTTTTTTTTTTTTTAATATCAGGAACCACTCTGTACCTTCAAAAAATAAGGGTTGATATTCCTTATGAATTTTCCATTTTTCTCAGAATTGTTAATAATTCTTTACTCATTCCAGCACCTATCCATTCTTTGATTCTAGAGCTCCATAGTTTATGTGATACCTTTGGAAATTAATTCTGTGTGTTGGCTTTCAGTTATTGACAAATAAAGTAGGTAATGTTCTAAATCTGATACTTACTAATTGTCTAAAATGTTATTAACAGCAGTGCAATTATTTAACGTAAGAAATCTAAGCCTCGGTGCCTTATTCTGTTATTCTTTAATGCAAATGCTATTGCTATTTAATACAAGTGTACTTTTCCTAAACAAAATTGCAATGGTCAAACCTCTTAGGCTCCAGAACACTTTTACTGAGTCTTACCCTTACCCTTCTGGCCCTGGAATAGAAAGTAGAAAAAGGAACAACCAAGGATGAGATACCAGAAGTGAAAGGTGATCATAGCTAAGAAATGAGAGGTAGAATACTGGCAAATACTAAGGGTTTTCTTTTTATTCACTTCTTGTTATACAGAAGCTAATAGAATACAGATACCTATCCAGATCTACTGGCAAATGGATTGACTTGCAGAATTGATGCAGTACAGGTGATCTGTACAGACCCTTTAAAAGGAAGCTCTGATTTGTTTAAAATCGTCAGTCTTATTCATACACTTTGACACTGAGGTCTGATAGTGTAATGTATGATGTGCTAAGGAAAATACTGACTAATACTCCTAGAAAAAAATTGTCTGTCCTTTAGTTTGTTGTGTCAGAGAGAAGATTGAGATGAGGAAATTATAATGAATCTCAATTTCTCTTTCCTTTTGCCATATTTCACTCAATAATGGAACAGCTTTGAAACTGGAGATGTTTTTAACCCATTGTCAAAGCTAATAGTAACATTATTTATTAGCAGTATTTACTCAGCTGCTGTAAAGCTAGTGTCTATATAGCCTGTTAACACTGGGACATGAATTGATCTCTTTCTGTCTCCATCATGTTCTTGAGCATACATCAAAAGAGGCTGCACAGGAAAGTAATCTTGGATGTTTTCCATCTCTGTTCTAAAAAGTGAGTGGCACTAATTTAATGGACTAGGAAAGGTTCTTGAATCGGAAACATGGATGGAAAGCTTTGTCAGAGATTAGTCGGGTATATTTTTGGTTTCTGATGTTTCGACTGGTGTTTCAAGTATGTTGGGGGGGCGGGGGAACCACCTTTCAATCAGAAAGCTTGAAAATGATGGGGTTTGCTCTATTCCCTTTGAAGGAGAGGGAAAAAAAGTATTCTTAAGTGTGTGTGTTTAACAGCATATGGGCATGCATGCTTTCAAAGAGCATGCATAAGAATCCAAAGCTGATCTCGGGAAATATCCTGTGCCCTTTTGATCTGACCCCTAATTCCATGGGTT
The DNA here is from genome assembly GCA_013401275.1 of Pandion haliaetus. Taxonomy (NCBI): domain Eukaryota; kingdom Metazoa; phylum Chordata; class Aves; order Accipitriformes; family Pandionidae; genus Pandion; species Pandion haliaetus. The sequence goes on along the minus strand of VYZV01015296.1, from coordinate 798 downwards.
TCCTATACCAGCCAGGCCGCAGGCTGGACTGTGTCTGTGAAGGAAGCTGCTAGATGGTAATTTGTTTTCTCCCCTGCTGTCCACCGTGTGCCTGCAATTTTTATGAATTCAAATGCTGTTCTGATGATTGGGTTATTCAGTACTTTTTAAATACTAGCTCCAAATCCTAGCTCCTTTCTTCTGGCTAACGTTTTATCCATGTGTTATTTCCATCCAGTCTCACCCCTCACCCAGATGTACTTTTCAATCTTTTTTCTGTCTTTGATGGCTTCTCAGTTAAATTCTCCTGGGGGAATCTCCTGCAGCCCCAGGGACTCTTGTTCTTTTGCTGGTACCATTTTTTTGCCTCAGTAACTCATAGTTCTTCCTCTGCACACTAGTGTCTTACCAGATATATCTCTTCCCATGCCTCTTGCTTTTTGCATTCGTGGTCTTTTTTCTCCCCTTTTTCCAGGGCTAGCCCCAGTCTGCGTGCTGCACATCAATCCCTATTTTCTTTTTAATGGATTCTAATCCCATTTCCCTCTAGTCTCATCTTCTTTCCCCTTTCTCTTGTCTTTTCTGTATTTGAATATGGCAATAGCTCACTGAGATCTGTGGAGACACAGGGCACATGCTCTTCAATTCCCACATCTGGCCTTAGTGTTGCAGGAGACATCTTCCTTGAGCATCTGCTACTGAAACCTAAGAAATCTCTATTGAATAGAAGCAGAATTTATCAAGTCCAGTCCTTATGAAATTTCAAGTTGTTCAAAATCCTGGAGACACTAACACATTTCTGAGACAATTAAATCAAGT